>CM035153.1:159029778-159138623 GCA_020205615.1 Panax quinquefolius | reverse complement strand
TTTATAAATAAAGATGAATTTTTCTATAAATATTATTTTTGAATATTATGGAATAAATTTGATATAATGTTATAGTTAGGTAATATTTATAAATTTTGCAAAGTATGCAAGTTGTTATAAAATATTCGTTTGGCTCTGGGAATATTCTTTTGTTAGTGAATATTCGCATAATGGCTCAATCATCGTGGACCCCATAATGTAATTCATTGTTTGATCGAGAAAACGATAAAAATATTTTATAAAATAACTACGAGGTGTTACCGTTAAACCGCTGAACTACCCTAAGTGGTAAAAGTACAAGAATACGCTGAATTGCATAAGAAGACACTCAGATTGATTATCGATGCTTACGTGAGAAGTCACCACCATGCTCAATTATCACTACAAGAATTGCCGATCATATCTCTTATATTATCGATTCAATTATCACACAAGATCATCCGTATAATATGTTATAAGATTAAATCAATAATCGAGACGCATGTTATAAATGATTAATAATTGTCAAAAGATTAAATACGTCATGAAAAAAAATGATTTGTGGTAAGTTTGATTATTTTATGGGGGGCCCATATGTCATCATCTAAGAGTCTCTTCACAATAGAAATTACCTTCACAATAGTAATTACCCTTACCCTCGTGAATAGTATTTACCTTCACAATAGAATTACCTTCACAATAGTAATTACCCTCGTGAATAAAGATTTACCTTCACAATAAGAATTACCCTTGTGAATAGTATTTACCTTCGTCAATAGTATTTACCTTCATATTAGTAATTACCTTTACCAGACGTCGAACCACTTGTCGCTTTCACATTACAAAGGCCGAACCACTTGTCGCTTCACATTACAAAAGCGCCAAACCAATCATTAGTCGCTGCCACTCGCTTTTCACACTAAGAAAAGCTAAGCTAGAAATCTTCTATAAATAGAGGCCTAGGGCTTCATTATTTTCACTTAATTCATTCAAGCTATAGAGAGAGAAAATATAGAGAGAATAAGAGAAAAGAAGAAGAGTATTTTGTTACTACACCGCCAAGCAGATTCAATCTTCCTACCAAATGTAAGGGTGTTATTCTTTCTTATTCACGAAGAGAACTGCTGTTATTCCATCGCTTATTATTCTCGCTGAATAACTCAGATAATGCCACACCCTATACTTGGTGACATTCTTCTATTATTCTGCTTGAACATCCTCGCTCACAGGTGTTTTACACCCGACCGGTTCCGCTTTTTATTATTCTCGCTTGAACATCCTCGTCACAGGTTTTTTACAATCACCCGGGTTCCGCTTTTATTATTCTCTCGTTGAACATCCTCGTCAGGTGTTTTACACCGCACTCGGTTCCGCTTTTTATTATTCTATTGAATATCCTATCTCATGTTTTTACACCGGATCCGTTCCATCTTTATTATTCTGTTGAACATCCCGCTTGGTGAATTTCACCCCGACCGTTCCGCGTTATTTATTATTCTCGCTGAATAACTCCGCTCTGCAAGGCGCTATCGCATGCATACGGTGATTTCTTTTGTTATTCCATTCTTTATTATACCCAAATAAGTTAAAACTTCGACTTCTATACTCCATGAAATTAGTGGAATATCCTCGATATTCATAGGCTTTCATCCAAAGATCTTTTCATGGAAATATTCTTCCGATCATTCTTGAATTTTACTCTACAAAACAAAGATTATATTGATAATTTGACGCAATAATTCCTCGATAAAATAATTCTTGAACTTGTTTTATCAATTCTTATATCATTGTCATCATCCTCATGTTTATATTTTTTTTTTTTGAAAGTCATCTCAGGGCCAGAAGGCATGATGGACTTGGTATGATTACGACTGCAGACTATTCTAAGTAATCACTTACCGTCGTAATGTTACAAATGATGTGGTAAAAATCCTCAAATGTCAGAAGTGCATCGATGGACGCTTGTTGGCATGATCACGACTATTAATGAATACACAAATATTCTCGCCCGTAGCAGCATGAATAATTGTGGTCGCGATACTAAAGAATATCCTCGTCAGAAAAGTGTAAGTGATTCGATGATGTGAATATTTATTAAAGTCGAGTCTCAAATATAACAAAGATGAAAAACCTTTAAAACCTAAAAGATAGTAGACTTTTATTTTCTACTCAACTTTTTAATGGATCAGATATTCACCGCAGCTTAAACCGGTTGTCATTGTATTTTATCGCTTAATATTGTTCAAGACTATTGATAATTTATTCTCGCATTATCTTAGTCATAATATTTCTTACCGGGCTAGTTGAGCTCACCTTTTCTTTCACCGTTTCTTCTGTGAAATGAGAATATAGCCGGGACGAGCCTGGGAAACGAAAGTGATGGTCCTCAAGATAAGATTAGTAGTCCTCACTATTCCGTGAAATAAGTGTGATAATAATTGTAATGAGGACTCTTTTTTCGAGTTCAGATAATATCTAGTAGACGATATTTGTATTTAAACTCACGCTTTATGTCGATTGTACACCTACGCTTATGTTAAGAAGTCAGATTTAAATTCTCAGACTACGTAAGTGGCGCACCCAAGATGGGTGATGTATACCTAATTTTGGGGCGCCACAACAGGTATCGTAGCTTAGGGATACGATCCTCGCTAAGATGTGAGAATAGTACTAGAGGGGAGAGAGACGGAATACCTTCGCTAGTATTTACCTACCTAAGTTTATGTGCTATTTTATCGGTTGGTCAAGATAGGATAATTTGTTACACGTCAATTAACCTTTGTTTTGTGGCAAGATTCCGAAAATGACATCCGAGAATGTTGAGAATAAGAATGAGCGCAGCGATCGCCGATTCACCACATATCAATAATCGTGATAATGTGCATCGTGAAGGCGATAATCCTCACGCAAACAACAACACCGACTAAATGATGAACGATCAAATGTTCGTGAGGTTTATGTAATTTATGCAACAAAGAAAGTAGAGCGACTCTCGCCCAAAACGTAGGTGGAAACACTTGAAACTCTCAAGGCACACCGCTAAACAATTCAAGGAGCCGACCACCGAGTTTAAGGGAGAGCCAAAACCACTTCTCAAGCTAAGCATGGATAAAGCAGACACAAGATATTTGATGTCTTGGGATGCTCCGAGGAGCAAAAGGTTCCTTTCACGCTTTTATGTCATGCGCTTTTAGAGTGACATCGGGTGGAATCAAGAAACGACTCAACCAAATTGCATCAAGATATCTCGGGAGAAGTTCCAGAGTCGTTTCAACGACAAATACTTTCCCGAAAGTATTCGCCATACGAAAGAGGTGGAATTTATCAAGTCGAACAAAACAATACGACCGTGTCGCAATACGAGGCAAAATTTATGAGTTATCACTAAGCCATATGCCCCCACTTCAAAGTGGATAATGAAGAGAGAATGGCGCTTAATGTTTTTAAGAGGTTCGAAGTCGAGATACGCCAACATCTTATTTCTCATAAACCGTGGTTTGTATTCAGATGTTGTAAATAGGGCTCGCTAAGGAACGCGATAATGAGTCAACACAACTAAAAGAGAGAGCAAATTAAGAAAATTATAATACCAAATGGTAGAGAGTAGTCATCAAGCTAAGACAACAAGCGGAGGGAATCAACAAAGCCGAGATATGGTAACCACTTCTGGGGTAATCGTACAAAACAATAAGAATGGACATTTCAAGAAAAGGAGATTCAACAATGGTGGAAAGACGCCAAAGACCAAAGACCCATTGTTAAGGAAGGAGAAAGACCACCTATCATATGCTTCAAATGCGAGGAGAGGGACACATCACCAAATCAAGGCACGCCGTCATTCAAAGCATGTTATAATTGTGGAAGAGAAGGTCACTTAGCTCGATTTTGTCGCCATCAAGACAAATTCAACTAGATGGAGGCACCAAAGGCCATCCCGTAAAATTCAAAACCTAGAAGGCAAGGGAGAGCGCTTGTCAGACTCTCCCAAAGAGCAAGGAACTGAATGAGGTCATCACGTAAGCTTATCATAAACTCTAATGAAGTCTATACTTTATTTGATACCGGCCTCTACCCATTCTTTATTTCTCCTACTTGCATCATCGATTAAATTTGACCGAGAAATTAGACTTCGACTTATCTCAGGAAACTCCGCTGGAGAAACCTTCATTACATCCACTCGCTTATAAGTCTTGTTTGGTTCAAATCTAGCACTTCACATTACCTCGTCGATCTTATTTCATTAAAAATACTTGCATTTGACGTGATTCTAGGATTGATTGTTAACTACTTATCATGCAAAATTGATTGTTTTCGTAAGGTCATAGCTTTCATATTCCTAATCAACCTATTATGCTAATTCAAACGACCAAACCATTAAAATCAATCACTACCATCTCAAGCCATAAAGCTATTCGCTTTATTGAAAACTGATGTCAAGCTTTCTTAGCTCATGTCACGATTTAAATAAAATACGCCGCTTTTAAACGATATTCCTATTGTTAATAAATTTCCGACGATTCTCAAGAACTTCCCCTGCCTACCCCCAGAAGCGTGAAATCAATTTTGTATCGACCTTCAACCCTAGACAAAACCTATTTCCAAAGCCCCATATCGAATGGCTCCTATCAACTTCGTGAGTTAAAGACCCAACCGCAGAATTGTTAGACATCGCTTTATTCGGCCCTAAGACTTCTCCTCGGGGTGCTCCTGCTCTATTCGTGAAGAAGAAAGATGGGAGTATGCGATTTCATTGATTATCTGGAGTCAATCACGTCACCATCAAAAATAGGTATCCATTACCACGTATTGATGACCGTTTCACCAACAAGCAAGGAGCCAAATTCTTTCAAAGATCGATCTTCGCTCCGATATCACCAATTGAAGATTAGAATCACGACATTCCAAAGACGGCCGTAACTCCAGACGGCATTATGAATTCCTAGTCATGTCCTTTGATCGACTAATGCCCCGCGCCGCCTTCATGGATATGATGAACCGGTATTCAAGGAATATTTAGATCACTTTGTGGTCGCCTTTTATCGATGACATCCTTATTTATTCCAAAAGCCGTGGAAGATCATGAGCAAACACTTGAGGTCGACACTCCAAAAGCTTCGTGAATATAAGCTTTATGCCAAGTCAAGAAATGCGAAGTTCGGCTCAAGAAGTAGCATTCCTCGGGGCACGGGTATCAAGTCATGGAATATCTGCTGACCCAAAGAAAGATCAAGCTATTCAAAGCCGGGAACAACCTAAATCAAAGATCAAGCACGAGCTTTCTTGCTTAATTGTTATTATCTGAGATTCGTGGAAGGATTTTCTCAATCGCTATTCCATCGACTCAAATTGACTTTTAAAAGATACAAAGTTCTATTGAGCGAAGAATGTGAGAAGAGTTTTCAAGAACTCAAGAGAGACTTATTTCAAAGACTGCTCGACAATACCATCCTGCCTTGAGGATTTGTCATCTACAAAGGATGCTTCTTCGCAAAGGGTCGGGATGTGTTCTCATGCAACATGGAAAAGTTATAGCCTATGCCTCATGACAACTCAAAGAATATGAGAGGAATTATCCTACTCATGATCTAGAGTCAAGCAAATTGTCTGTTTTGCACTTAAAATTTGGAGGCATTACTCAGATGGGGGAGAAAGTGGAGATCTTTACGATCATAAAAGCCTCAAATATTTCTTCACTCAAAAGGAACTCAACACGCGACAACGACGCTGGCTTGAACTCATGAAAGATTATGATCATACCATCCAATACCATCCTCGAAAAGTTTAACGTAGTAGCCGACGATCGATCGAGTAAAATCATACGCAAGTACGAAAAGCGATATTGTCAACGCAAAGGCCCATTTTGTGTGACTTGCAAAGGATGGAGATAGAGTTAAAGACCTGTGGACGATGTGATGATAGCGAGTATACGAAAGAACCGACTTTAATCGATAAAGTAAAAGCCGCCAAGCTACGTGCACTGAGCCGATGCGCGATGAGGAAAAAAGTGCAAGAAGGTGCTACGCCGAAGCAAGAATCGATGAAGAAGGAATACTTCGAGTCAACTCCAGCACTTCAGGTTCCTAACGACCCGATTTAAAGTATAATATCATGATGGAGGCGCACAACACACCATTTGCAATCCATCTCGGGAGTACCAAATGTATCATGATATTCGGCATACATTTTGGTGGAGCAATACGAAGAGAGATAAATACCGCTTATCTCAAGGTGTCTAACTTGTCAACGAAAGTTAAAGCGAGCATCAGTACCAAAAGGTCCATTGCAACCACTTGAAATTCCGTAATGGAAGTGGAGCACATTACCATGGATTTCAAGCACGGCCTTCCTAAGGTTTCTCAAGGCATCGATGCGATTTGGGTCATTGTTGATAGATCGACCAAGTCCGCCATTTCTTACCGATACGAGAAACTTATACACTTGAACGCCTTGCTCGTCAGATGTACATAAACGAGATTGTAAGATCGCATGGTATGCCAAGATCCATAGTTTCCGATCGAGACCCAAGATTCACTTCACGATTTTGGGTTAGTTTGCAAAAAGCTACGGGCACAGACTTTTACGATTTAGTTTCTAGATATCATCCTCGCATCTTTAACGGACAAATGGAGAGGACTATTCAAACTCTCAAGATCTATTAAGACTCGTGGTCCTTGATTTCAAGGAGTCGGGACAAGTTCTTACCATCGGTGGAGTTTTCCTACAACAACAGCTTATCGTTAAGTATCGCATGGCTCCATTCAAGCGCCAGATGGAAGAAAGTGTCGCTTCCAAAGATGCCGGGATGAGGTGGGTGAAGCAACGTTGTTGGGACCGGAGTTGGTACGTATGACTACTTTTAAAAGATTCAAACGATCCGACAACGATAAAAACCTCACAAAATCGATAAAAAGAGTTATGCCGATCTTCATCGAAAAGGACGGGAATTCGATATAGAGATCATGTGTTGTTAAGAGTCGCTCCATGGAAAGGAGTTACAAGATTTGGAAAGAGAGGAAAACTTAATCCTCGATTCATCTACCCATTTTAATCCTCGATCGAGTAGGAACCGCGGCCTATAGACTCGCTTTTACCGCCAAATACGTCTCGTGTTCATAACGCTTTTCACATATCTATGTTACGAAATATGTGAAAGACCCAACCATATTATCGAAAGTTAAACCTATTTAAATAGCTGAAGATTTGACGATGAAGAGGTTCCCTGCTCAAATTTTGATAAGAAGGAACATATTCTACGCCCCAAGGTTATACCTCAAGTCAAAGTTTTGGAGGAACCACGATGTCGAGGAAATGACTGGGAGTTAGAATCAAATGAAATCAAGGTATCCTTACCTCTTCGACATACCAGTATCGCACTTCTAATTTCGAGGGCTAAATTTCATAAGAAGGGAGGTCAGAAGACCCCATCTTTTATAAATAAAGATGAATTTTTCTATAAATATTATTTTTGAATATTATGGAATAAATTTGATATAATGTTATAAATTGTGGTAATATTTATAAATTTTGCAAAGTATGCAAGTTGTTATAAAATATTCGTTTGGTCGGGAATATTCTTTTGTTAGTGAATATTCGCATAACGGCTCAATCATCAGGTGGACCCCAATAATGTAATTATTGCATTTGATCGAGAAAACGACAAAAATATTTTTATAAAAATAACTACGGAGGTGTTACCGTTAAAACTGCTGAACTACCCTTATGGTAAAGTACAAGAATACGCCAGTGGTCAGCATAAGAAAGACACTCAGATTGATTATCGATGCTTACGCGAGAAGTCACCACCTATGCTCAATTATCACTACAAAGAATTGTCGTGATCATATCTCTTATATTATCGATTCAATTATCACACAAAGATCATCCGTATAATATGTTATAAAGATTAAATCAATAATTGAGACGACAAGTTATAAATGATTAATAATTGTTGAAAGATTAAATATGTGTTAATGAAAAAAAAATGATTTGTGGTAAGTTTGATTATTTTATGGGGCCTATATGTCATCATCTAAGAGTCTCTTCACAATAAGAATTACCTTCACAATAGTAATTACCCTTGTGAATAGTATTTACCTTCAAATAATAATAATTACCTTTTGAATAAGATTTACCTTCGCAATAAGAGATTTACCTTCGCCAATAGTAATTACCCTTGTGAATAGTATTTACCTTCGCCAATAGTATTTACCTTCGCTAATAGTAATTACCTTTACCGCACGTCGAACCACTTGTCGCTTCACATTACAAAAGGCCGAACCACTTGTCGCTTCACATTACAAAGCGCCAAACCACTTCTTTTCAAGCCAAGCCACTCGCTTTTCACACACAAGAGTGCTAAGCTAGAAATCTTCTATAAATAGAGGCCTAGGGCTTCATTATTTTTCACTTAATTCATTCAAGCTATAGAGAGAGAAAATATAGAGAATAAGAGAGAAAGAAGAAGAGTATTTTGTTACTACACCTCACCGCAAAGATTCAATCTTCTACCAAATGTAAGCGGTGTTATTCTTTCTTATTCATGAAGAGAACTCGTTGTTATTCCATCGCTTATTATTCTCGCTGAATAACCTCAGTATACGCTGGCTTACCCTATACTTGGTGACATTCTTCTATTATTCTCGGCTGAACATCCTCGCCTCAGTGTTTTACACCGACCGGTTCCGCTTTTATTATTATTCTGCTGAACATCCTCGCTCAGGTGTTTTACACCGAACCGGTTCCGCTTTTTTTATTCTCGTCTGAACATCCTGTCTCGTAGGTGTTTTACACCGACCGGTTCCGCCTTTTATTATTCTCGTTGAATATCCTATCTCATGCAAGTTTTTACACCGATCCGTTCCATCTTTATTATTCTCGTTGAACATCCCGCTTGTGAATTTCACCGACCGGTTCCGTTATTTATTATTCGCTGAATAACCTCGTCTGTAAGGCCTATCGCATTTACGGTGATTTCTTTTGTTATTCCATTCTTTATTATACCCAAATTGGTTAAAACTTTGACTTCTATACTCCATGAAATTAGTGGAATATCCTCGATATTTCATGCTTCATCCAAAGATCTTTTCATGGAAATATTCTTCCGATCATTCTTGAATTTTACTTACAAAACAAAGATCATATCGATAATTTGACGCTAATAATTCCTGGATAAAATAATTTTGAACTTGTTTTATCAATTCTTATATCATTGTCATCATCCTCATGTTTATATTTTTTTAAAGTCATCTCGTATTCAGAGGCATGGATGGACTTGGTATGATTACGACCAGAGACTATTCTAAGTAATCACGACCGTAATGTTACAAATGATGTGGTAAAAATCCTCAAAGGGTCAGAGTGCATCGATGGACAAATACAGTACGATCATGACTTATTAATGAATACACAAATATTCTCGCCCGTAGAGTACGAATAATTGTGGTCGTGATACTAAAGAATATCCTCGTCAGAGTGTGTGGGTGATTCGATGATGTGAATATTTATTAAAGTCGAGTCTCAAATTTATAACAAAGGATGAAAACCTTTTAAAACCTAAAAGATAGTAGATTTTATTTTCTACTCGACTTTTTAATGGATCAGATATTCCACCGCAGCTTAAACCGGTCAGTTTCAGTATTTTATCGCTTAATATTGTCAAGACTATCGATAATTTATTCGCATTATCTTAGTCATAATATTTCTTATCGGGCTAGTTGAGCTCACCCTTTCTTTCACCGTTTCTTCGTGAAATGAGAATATAGCCGGGACGAAGCCTGGGAAACGAGTGATGGTCCCGAAGATAAGATTAGTAGTCCTCACTATTCTCGTGAAATAGTGTGATAATAATTGTAATGAGGACTTTTTTTTGAGTTCAGATAATATCTAGTAGATTTATATTTGTATTTAAACTCACGCTTTATGTCGATTGCATACCTATGCTTATGTTAGTAAGTTGTATTTAAATTCGCACCATGTAAATGGCGCACCAAGATGGGTGATGTATACCTAATTTTTGGGGCGCCACAGTCTCCTCTCGAGTTCTTCAAGCTCTTCCTACATTCCTCGCTTCCATTCGAATTTTGTATCTCTACGAAAGTTAGTCAGGTATAATGGAATAAATGATTCGAGAATATCCTTCAACGAATCTCCGATAATAACCAACTAAGCTTTGAAGCTACGATTTTCGATTATCGATTTAGGTTGTTCTCAATCGCGACTCATATCCCAACCTTGATAAGACGTTACAATGACACCTATCGCTTTACTATCGCATCTAATATGGTATCCCTACAGAGAGTCCGCTTTAATTCCATAAAGGAAGTCACCAGATAAAGGCTCAGTACCAAATTTATAGTTGAATTTTTAACTCCCAAGTTCAATAGAGCCATTCGATATGAGATTTTAGAAATGAGTTTTGTAGACGTGTTCAAAGTAGATACAAAATTTAATATCGCTTGGGAGTAGTAAACCAAGAAATTCTTCAGAAATACGCCGTGAAAAACAATAACAACAAGAATATTATTCAAATCGACGTGTCTTTATTCAAATCCATAACATGGACTAAGAAAACTTGACATCCGTAATAAACGAATGACTTCATGGCTTGATATGAAAATGTTTGATTACAATGGTTTGATTGCTTGAATTCAATAACAGTCATTTAGGAATATGAAAACTAACAACCTTACGGTAAGTAATCAATTTAGGTAATGATGAGTAGTTAACCTTAAAATCACATCAAAAGCAAATATCTTTATAGAAATAAGGTTAACAGTAATGATGATAAAGCCAACCTCAATCAAGCAAGATTTTAAACAACTGATGTAATGAAAGTTTCTTCTAATGGAGTCTCCATAAATAAAGTCAAAGTCTAATTTCTCCGTAGTCAAGTTCAAACGCTGAGCGCAAGCAAAGAGAGATAAAAGAATGGGTAGAACCCAGATTCTAGTAAGATATAAACTTCGCAAGAATTTATAATTAACTAAACTCTGCTAACTTCGTCGTTTCCTCGATTTTCGACCGGCCACGACAAACGCCTTCCAGAACCGCTGACGCTGACTTTTCTCGACATCCTTTTGAGTCACCATTCCTCGCTGGATCGGTTTCGATATACCGCATAATCTCAAGCGATATGTCCTTCTTTTCCACAATTATAAAGATACCTTAAACTGTTGTGGGCGCTTTGAATGATATGTCCTCTTCCCGTGATTTGTAACATACGATCGGTGGTCTTTCTCCTCCTCGAACTAGTTGCTATCGGGCGCTAACGCCTTCAAATGGTCATTGTTGAATTTCCTTTTTAAAATATCCTCCCGACTCGCTTCTTCTATTTTCATGGCCACGATTACCACCGTAGTGGTTACCGCCTTTGTCCGTATTCTTCTTTTCTTCGCCGGTTATCGTTATTCGATGATCGCTATCTTCAAGATGATCCTCGGTTATGGTCCCCGGCTGAACGTATCGTTATCTCGCCTAACAATCGAGCCCTCGCTGACAACATCCGGTCAGAGAGAAAATTTACGAGAAATGAGATATCGACGATGCTCGGGTTTCAAACCTCTCGTAAACATTCACATTACATAATGCCCTCATTCTCCACCAAATGAGGTGCAAACCGATAACTCCGCTAACTTCGCTTCATACCAGACACCGCCATGTTATTCTCGCTTCCAGCCTAATAAACTCCACTTCCTTCATACGACGCTTCATAATACTTTCGTGGAAGTACTTGTCATTGAACTGCTTTTTGAAATGTCTCCCACGACACGCCGAAAAGTAATTGGATGGGTACGCTTCACGATTCCCACCAAGAATCCGCCGCCACTTTTAACATAAAGGTAAATAATGGAACCTTCGTTTCTCCGCATCCCAAGACATCGAATATCTTGGTAATTTGTTCGACCCACATCTCCGCTTTTAATCGGATCCGCTTTCCCTGCACTCGTGGTCCCAACTTCAATCGCTTGTCAGTGACCACCCGTGAATTGCTATCATTTCTCCTCGTATTTTGAACACGAAGTTTCCTCGTCCGATTTTGCATGAAACCAAAAACTTCTAAACATCCCTCGCTCATCATCTCGCCAAAGGTGTTGTTCATGAGGAGGTACATTGTCACTGTTGCATGTTCTCCTCGCTGGTAAAGATAGCATCTCCACTATCCTCATTTACTCCAATCATAATATTCTCAATGACATTCTCAAATACCGCCATAAAACAAGGGTTAATTAAGGAAATCAATATATCACATAATATCCCTATATACTAACTAACTAACAAATAAGCTTAGTAGGACACACTAGCAAGGATTTACTCGCCTCTCCCTCCTAGTTCAATTCCCCGATCTCCGCCAGAGATCATATCCCTAAGCTCGATACCAACCGCGACGCCCCAAAATAGGTCCATTCCATCCAACCCATTCTCGAGTCGCCAAATACATGGTACAAAAAATAACTACAACTTTATTAATACATTTGTCGTGGTAAAATACGACAACATATATATATCGCGAGTTTAAATACAATTATTGTCTTCTGCATAATATCCACACGCAAATAAATCCCCATCATAATTATTGATACATTATTTTATAAAAATGGTGAGGACTACTAAACAACTCTCTCTAAACCTTTATTCCATACCCCATCTAGTACTCACTACATTCTCGCCTCCCCGAGAAGAAAAATGGAACAACAAGGAAAAGGGTGAGCTCAACTAGCCCAAGAAAGAATATTATGACTAAGATAATATACAACAAATTATCGTTAGTCTCCAACAGGAAAAATCTAATAGAATACAATAGACAACTAGTTTTAAATCAATCTTCGCAATGAAATAATAATTCATTAGAAAGAGTTAAGTAGAGAATGCAAACTACTATCTTCTATATATGAATTTAAAAGTTCATCGTCGATATTTTATCCTCAGAACATCAATCAATATATATCCGAATCAAATATTCATCTTTGCACTACAGCCAAAGATATTCATCACCGGTCATGTTCATCTAAACACTGCTCATCTTCGCACTACGGGCCAAAGATATTAATCACTCGGCCATGTTCATCTCAACACTGCTCATCTTTGCACTACGGCCAAAGATATTCATCAAGAAATCATTCATCTTTGCACTACAAAAGCCAAAGATATTCTTCAGTCGGTCATGTTCATCTCAACACTTGTTCATCTTTGCACTATGGGCCAAAGATATTCATAAGAAAATCAACCTTCTTTGCACTACAGGCCAAAGATATTCAGTAACATCATCATTTAAGACCGAGGATGATGAAAATATTTTAAAGAAAACGAATCCAAAGGAAACAAAAGAATAAGTATTATGGATTCGTACTTTAAACAATCCGAAGTTCAAAATACTTCATAAATAATCATATCAAGTAAAATTCAAGAATGATCAAAACATGGATATAATCAAAGCTAGTATCCGTATTAGATATTTTGACAAAAAGAAGAAATTTTATTTTCTATTGAATAGTCAGATTCGTGAATAAAGTGTCAGATACGTGAATAAAGGTCGATACGTGAATAAGAACTCTCGACACCAAAAGATAGAAATTTCACAAAAACATCTTCACGCTTTCTTAATAAGACTATGAATAAGAATCAGAATAAGAACTCGTGAATAAGAATTCATAAATAAGAACTCGTGAATAAGAACTCATGAATAGTAACCCCGATATGAAAAAGTTCTAAATTTGATAAAAAGTTCCAACCAATATTTCAAAGATAATGATATTGAAGAAATAATATCATTTGAGAAGAAAATAACATCTCTTACCTCGAAAAGACAATACTTTCTAAATAAACACCTGATATAAAGCTATGACTTGAACTTGCACCAGATATAGCAATACTCAAAGTATACTCAAAATACTCACAAGAATACGCCGATAATATAGAGAGAAAAACTTCAGCTTACGTGTGATTTTCAATTCTAACCCAAGACCCTATTTATAGAAATCGCTTAGAACACCAAAGCGTAAAATTGAATATAATATTAATATAATTATACAAATTTTCCTTAGCCCACCTTTTGGTCAAAAAACACCAAATTACACATGTTAATGATGTCCAAAAAATACAAAAACGTTTTATTAATAAAAATAAATAAAACTTCCAAAAATCAATTATTTCTAACTTCGTAACTTCAATAATTCATAATAAATAGCCATTTTATCGAAAAATTCAATCTCATGAATTTTTATAGGAAATCCAATTTCTACAACTTTGCGAAGAAAGTTTTTCCAAATTCCAAATGTAAATTAACCAAATCCACAAACTAGACGATTTTACAAAGCTATAATCAAATTTCAATCAAGAAATGGGGTCCACCGACACACAAAAAATATGTGTTAATCATTTATTGCAACAAAAAATACTCTTCCTCCTCGTGATACTCATATATCCCACATTCATTGTAAAAATATCACCAATATATTATTAAAATAATATATTTAAATGAATTATTTTATCAAAAAAAGATAAAATATTAATTTTCAACAATTGTCACATTAAAAATTTTCTCCATCTATATCCACATAAAATCAATATTTTCCTCATCATATAAATCAATAATTAATTATTCACAAATAATATTACGTAATCACAATATCGACAACTAGCAGCTCCTCAAGAGCAGGGGCTTCCAATAAGAATTTCTTCTTCTAAACAAGCAATTAGGTGACCAAACCTCTCCTTAGATGTAACTTTCTAGACATTGCCAATAATGTTATCTAATAATATTATTCAGATAATATGAATTATTGCTTCGATAATGGAAAATACCGTAATGACAATTATCAAACAACAAAGAATATAAAATATCAACGCAACAATTATCAATCAATAAAATAAAATATCGAATAAAGAATTATCGTAATAATTATCGAGTAGTGCCTTCACGTAAGAATCAATAATTGGTGCAATACCGTAGCTATCGCTCAACAACGCCAGACAAGGTGTTTTAACCACCGGGTATTCCAACAAGATAATTGGAAATAACTACGCCGTTATTTATAAACAACTTATATTTGTCGCTTTCTTCATCCAATCGCTCACATGGGGCCCACAAAAGATCAAGGCCGTCAGCATTTAATATTCCCTTTACAAAGATTTAATATTCCACGACCAAACGAATATTCCCCATTTATAATGAATATTTTATAACCACTTGCTTATTCAAATATTTGCATATTTTACCCATAACTATCCACATTAATCAAATCAACCCTTACTATTTCAAAATAATAAATAGAGGAAAATAAATTTCATTTATTAATAATTTGGGGTCTTACAAGACTCGAGAGATAGCAGTCAATGTAATATTGATAACCAAATGGAGAAAGAAAAACAGACGGACAAAAAATGGTAACCACTCGTGGTAATCATGGCCATGAAAATAGAAGAAGCGAGTCGGAGGAGATTTTAAAAGAGGAGATTTAACAACTACCATGTGAAGACGACAAAGGTCGTAAGAAGAATCGGTTCAAGGAGGAGAACGACCACCCATCCATATGCTACAAATGCGAAAAAGAGGACATATCACCAAACCGCCCACAACAAGCTCAAGGTATGCAATAATTGTGGAAAGGAAGGACATATCGCCGAGATTGTACAAGCCATAAACCTAGTTCAATGGGGACGGTGACTCAAAAGATCGTCCCCCGAAAAAGTCAAAGTCAACGATTTCGGAAGAGCGTTTGTTGTGATCGGTCAAAATGCGAGAACCCAAACGAGGTGATCACGGTAAGCTATTTATAAATTCTTGCGAAGTTTATACCTTACTTGATAATTTGTATACCCATTCATTTATCTCTCCGCTTGTGCTCAACGCTTAAACTCGACTCGAGAAATTAGACTTTGATTTATCTCGTGAAAACTCCGTTAGAGAAACTTTCATCACATCCACCGCTTATAAATCTTGTTTGATTCAAGTTGGCACCATTACCTTACCTCGCTGACCTTATCTCTTTAAAGATACTTGCTTTTGATGTGATTTTAGGATTGATTGGTTAACTACTCATCATGCCAAAATTGATTATTTTCGTAAGGTTGTTAGTTTTCATATTCCTAACCAACCTGGTTGTATTTAATTCAAGAACTAAACCATTAAAATCAATCACTATCATATCTAATCATAAAGCTATTCGCTTATTGAAAAATGGATGTCAAGCTTTCTTAGCCCATGTTATGGATTTGAATAAAGACACGCCAAATTTGAATAATATTCCCCGTTGTTATCGACTTTCCGACGATTTCAAGAACTTCCTGCCTACCCCTAAACGTGAAGTCAATTCTTTATTGATCTCAACCCGCACAAAGCCCATTTCTAAAACCCCATATCGAATGGCTCCTATTGAACTTCGTGGAGTTAAAGGTCCAACTACAGAAATTGTTTGACATCTGCTTCATCATCGCCCCAAGACATCTCCTCGGGGTGCTCCTGCTTTATTCAGAAAGAAGAAAGACGGAGTATGCGACTTTCAGTATCGACTATCTGAATCAACCATGTCACCATCAAGAATAGGTATCCTCACCCTCGTATTGATGACTTGTTTGACCAACAGCAAAGGGCACAATTCTTTTCAAAATCGATCTTCGCTCGATATCATCACCAAGATTAGAACCGAGGATATTCCAAAGATTGCCTTTAGAACTCTAAGACGGGCATTATGAATTCTTAGTCATGTCTTTCGGATTGACTAATGCTCATGCGCTTTTCATGGATATGATGAACCGAGTATTCAAGGAATATTTGGATCACCATTGTTATTTTTATTGATGACATCCTCATATATTCCAAAAGTCGTGAAGATCATGAGCACCATTCAAGCCGGGTACTCCAAAGGCTTCGTGAAAACAAACTATATGCCAAATTGAAGAAATGCGTGTTCGCTCGAGGAAGTAGCATTCCTCGAACGTGGTGTCGAAAACATGGAGTATCCGCTGATCCGTGAAAGATCAAGCAATACAAAGTTGGAGCAACCAAGCCGGTGGATCAAGACGAAGTTTTTTGGCTTAAATGGGTTATTATCTGAGATTCGTGGAAGGGTTTTCTCGAATCGCTACTCCATTAACCCAAATAACTCGGAAGGATACAAAATTCGCTTGGAACGAAGAATGCGAGAAGAGTTTCCAAGAGCTTAAGAGGAGACTTATTTCTAAGACTGCTTTCTAACAATACCATCCGTCTTCTGATGGATTTGTTATCTACAATGATGATTCGTGCAAAGGGTTAGGATGTGTTCTCATGCAACGGGGAAAGTCATAGCCTATGCCTCGCGACAACTTAAAGAGTATGAGAGGAATTATTCTACTCATGATCTAGAGTTGGCAAGATTCGCTTTTGGCGCTAAAGATATGGAGGCACTATCTATATGGGGAGAAAGTGGAGATATATTCGCACCATAAAAGCCTTAAATATTTCTTCACTCAAAAGAACTCAACACGCAAGGCAATGACGCTGGCTCAACTTATTATTGAAAGACTACGACCACACTATTCAATACCATCCTCGAAAAGCGAACGTGGTAGGCGACACGCCGAAGTAGAAGATCATATGCGAGGACGAAAAGCGATGATGTCAAGTATACGACAGAGCCAACTTTAATAGAAAAAAGTTAAGGTTGCTCAAGCCACCGAATCTTGAAATGATGCGTATGAAGAAGAAAGTACAAGAAGGAGCTATTCCTAAGCGAGAATTGATGAAGAAGGAATACTTGAGTCCACTCTAGACTTTCAGGTTCCTAACGACTCGATTTGAAGTACAAGATTATGATGGAGGCACACAATAATACACCATTTGCAATCCATCCTCGAAGTACTAAAATGTATCGTGATCTTCGACATACATTTTGGTGGAACAATATGAAGAGAGAGATTGCAAAGTTTATCTCGATGTGTTTAACTTGTCAACGTAAAGGCGAGCATCTAGTACCTAAGGGTCCGTCAAACCACTTGAGATTCCAAAATGGAAGTGGGAACATATTACCATGGATTTCACTACGGGTCTTCCTACTTCGTTTCTCAAGGCATCAATGTTATTTGGGTTATTGTTGATAGATTAACCAAGTCTCGCTTTCATTTCTTGCCGATACGAGACTTATTCCTCGAACGCCTTGCTAGTATGTGCGTGAATGAGATTGTGAGGTTGCATGGCATGCCAAGATCCATAGTTTTGATCGCGACCCAAGATTCACTTCAAGATTTTGGGTTAGCTTGCAAAAAGCTATGGGCATGGATTTGCGATTTAGTTCGCATACCATCCTCAAATGGACTAGACAATCGAGAGGACTATTCAAACTCTCAAGATCTATTAAGACTCGTGGTCCTAGACTTCAAGGGCGGCTGGGATAAGTATTTACCATTTGTGGAATTCTCCTACAACAACAAATTATCGTGCAAGTATAGGTGTGGCTCCATTCAAGCATTATATGGACGAAAATATCGCTCTCCAATATGTTGGGATGAGGTGGGTGAAGCAACATTGTTGGGACCCGAAAGTTAAGACGTATGACTCACCGAAAAGATCCAAATGATTCGACAACGATACAAACCAAGACAAGATCGACAAAAGAGTTATGCGGATCTTCATCGAAAGGACGGGAATTTAGTGTAGGGGGATCATGTATTGTCATGAAGTCGCTCCATGGAAGGGAGTTACAAGATTTGGGAAGAGAGGAAAGCTCAATCCACGATTTATCGGTCCATTTCAAATTCTCGACCGAGTAGAAAATGTAGCCTATGAGACTAGCGTTACCTCCGAGTATGTCTCGTGTTCATAATGTGTTTTCATATATCCGTATTTCAGAATATGTGAAAGACCCGAACCACGCTATAGAGTTAGAACTCGACGAAATAGCCAAGACTTAACGTATGAGGAGATACCTGCAAGATCTTGGATAGGAAGGAGCATGTCCTACGCAAGAAAGGTCATACCACAAGTTAAAGTTCGTGGAGGAATCATGCTATGAGGAAATGACCGAATTGAAACGGAAATGAAAGCGAGGTATCCTCACCTTTTCAAACACCAGTATCGCACGCCAATTTCGAGGATGAAATTTCATAAAGAGGGAGGTCAGTAAGACCCCAACTTATTATTAATGAAATTTAATTTTCTATTTATTATTTTGAAATAGTAAGGGTTGATTTGATTAATGTGGATAGTTAGGGTAAAATACTTAAATATTTCAAAATAAGCAAAGTGGTTATAAAATATTCATTGTTGCTTTGGGAATATTCGTTTGGTCGTGGAATATTCAGATCGCTTGGGAATATTCGCATCGACCACCACAGTAAATGACCATGTGTGGGCCCCATAACTAAAGCGATTGGATGAAGAAAACGACAAATATAAGTTGTTTAAAAATAACTACGTAGTTGTTATCAAGTATTACTATTAAAATACTTCTGGGTTAAAACACAAGAAGACACCAGATTGCACCAATTATTGATTCTTACATAAGAAGGCACTACTCAATAATGGTTACAAGATTATTAATGCTCAAAGATTTTATTGATTTAATAATTGTCATATTGATATTTTATATCATTCATTGTTTCAATAATTGTCATTACACAAGATTTTTCTTTATCGAAGCAATAATTCATATTATCTCAATAATATTATTAGATAACATTATTGGCAATGTCTAGAAAGTTCTCGCCTCAAGGAGAGGTTTGGTCACCTAATCATGCTACCGCCAAGAAGAAGAAATTTTTATTGAAAGCCCCCTTTTCCTGAACTCGCCTCAATGTCGATATTGTGATTCTATAATATTATTTGTGAATAATTAATTATTAATTCATATGATGAGAAAAATATTGATTTTATGAGGATATAGATGGAGAAAATTTTTAATGTGACAATTGTTGAAAATTGAAATTTTATCTTTTTCTCGATAAAATAATTCATTTAAATATATTATTATATTTTAATAATATAATAATGGTGATATTTTTACAACGAATGTGGGATATATGAGTATACGAGAGAAGAAGAGTATTTTTGTTGCAATAAATGTTTAAAACATGTTAAACATGCTCATGGGACCCCATTTATCGATCGAAATTTGATTATAAATTTAAAATCGCCTGCTTATGGATTTCTAATGGCCAATTTATGTTTGGAATTCGAAAAACATTCTTCTGCAAAGTTGTAGAGAATTGAATTTCCTATAAAAACTCATGAGATTTGAATTTTCTGATAAAAGGGCTATTTATTATGAATTATTGAAGTTCAAATATCCTAAATAATTGATTTTTGAAGTTTAAAATATTTTAAATAACAAAAACGTGAGACCCCGATTTTATCAATAAAGATTTAAATTTTGTCAAAATAATTTTTAATATTATGGTGTGAATTTAAGATAATATTATATATCAGGTAGATTTATAAATTTTGCAAAGTATGCAAGTGGTTATATTATATTCGATCGGCCTGGGAATATTCTTGCTTAGCAGGAATATTCGTATAACTACCAATCATCAGTGGACCCCATCAAAAAGATGTAATTATTGCTTGATCGAGAAAACGACAAAAATATTTTTATCAAATAATTCTATGAAGTTTTACCGCGTGGTTACCGCTGAACTACTCTTTGAGTAGTAAAAGTACAAAATAACCTATGAATACGTGTGGTTGAACATAAGAAGACACCAGTACCAGATTGATTATCGATGCTTATGTGAGAAGTCACTCACTTGATTCCATTATCACGATTAATAATATGAATTATTATAATGATAATGACGCTTTTGTTTTATTCAGATTATTAACGTAATAAAATGTAAACATCTTTTTATATATAAAATAGAATACTTTATTAAAGTTATTCTATAAATGTAATATATTATATTTTATTACGATAAGTTGTATAGTAGTTTTCATAAAGGTTTTGCATAAGATTGCATAAAGGTTTGATAAGAAAATGTTTTTATATAAATAGAATATATTATATTTTATTTAAAAGATTTTTCTTTAAATATGGACCGCCGATTAAAGTAAATCAATCTGGACCGCTCATGGATTAGTTACTACGCATTCCATTTTCCTATAAATAAGCTCATTCCTTCATTATTTTCTTACTTAATTCATCAAACTCTGTAGAGAGAAATTATAGAGAGAAGCTATAGAGAGAAAAATTATGTAAAGAAGAAGAGTATTCTCGCTACTTCACTACTTCTATATTCAGCCTTTTTACTAGTGGGTGTTATTCTTCTTCTTCTTCAGAGACTTCATATTCCATTCATTATTATTCTCGCTTGAATAACTCTCGTAAAAGTGGCATACCCTATACATAACCTCAGATACGCCAGATACCCTATACTGGTGAAATCCTTTATGTTATTCCATCGCTTATTATTCTCATGAATAACTCAGATACGCTTTTACCCTATACTTGGTGACATTCTTCTATTATTCTCGCTGAACATCCTCGTTCATGTTTTTACACCTTTAACCGGTTCCGCTTTTTTATTATTCTGCTGAACATCCTCGTCACAGGTTTTTACACCGACCCGTTCCGCTTTTATCATTCTCGCTGAATATCCTATCTCGCAGTTTTACACCGGATCCGGTTCCATCTTTATTATTCTGTTGAACATCCTCGCTTGCGAATTTCACCGACCGTTCCGTTATTATTATTCTCGCTGAATAACCTGCCTCATGCGCGCACCGCATGCACGGTGATTTCTTTTGTTATTCCATTCTTTATTATACCCAAATAAGTTAAAAACTTCGACTTCTATACTCCATGAAATTAGTAGAATATCCTCGATATTTCAAGCGCTTCATCCAAAGATCTTTCATGGAAATATTCTTCCGATCATTCTTGAATTTTACTCTACGAAACAAAGATCATGTCGACAATTTGACGTTAATAATTCATGGATTAAATAATTCTTGAACTTGTTTTATCAATTATTATGTCATCATCATCATCCTCATGTTATATTATGTTATCTTCGCTTACGCGCATAGATAGATGAACTTAGTATGATTATGACTGTGGATCATTCTAAGATAATCACGACTTGATATAAATGATGTGACAAAAGTCCTCAAAGGGGGCTGTAATGCAAAGATGGATAGTTTTTGGTATGATTATGACTGTGGGTGATTCTAGATAGTCACGACCATCGATAATTTGATGAAAATCCTCGACCGTGGTACAGGATGATTAGATGTGGTGGTTTATTTATTGTCGAGTCTCAAATATAAAAATTGATGAAAACCTTTAAAACCTAAAAGATAGTAGAGATTTTATTCTCTACTCGACTTTTTTAATGGATCGCTTATTCCACCGCAGCTTAAACCGGTTGTTTATCAGTATTTTATCGCTTAACATCGTCAAGGCTAATGATAATTTATTCTGCATTATCTTAGTCATAATATTTCATCGGGCTAGTTGAGCTCACCTTTTCTTTCACCGTTTCTTCAGTGAAATGAGAACATAGCCGGGACGAAGCCTGGGAACGTAAGTAATGGTCCGTAGGATAAGATTAGTAGTCCTCACTATTCTCGTGAAATAAAGGTGATAATAGTTGTAATGAGGACCTTTTCGAGTTTGTATAATATCTAGTAGACAATATTTGTATTCAAACTCACGCTTTATGTCGATTGCACACCTACGCTTATATTAGTAAGTTGATTTGAATTTATGTACCATGTAAGTGGCGACCCAAGACGGGTGACGATACCTAATTTTGGGGGCGCCACAACTTGGTATCGTAGCTAGGATACGATCCCGCTAAGATGTGAGATAAGAACTAGAGGGGAGAGACGGAAATTCTTCGCTAGTATTTAACCTACCTAAGTTTATTTGGTATTTAATTGGTCTCACGTAGTATAGGGATAATATTTGATATATTAATTAACCCTCAGTGTGTAAGCGTTGTTTGAAAATGGCAAATTAAAATATTCACAATGGAGTGAATGTGACCGCTGTGACACCTTTAATCACTAATCAAAGTTAATGCAAAGGTCGACGAGGAACAAATTAGAGATATCCACGAGTAAATGAAGAACTAATTGTCAGCACCCGAGCTAGTTGCAGAGGTAGCAAATGAAAGTGAGGAAGAAGAGGAAGAAGAGGAAGAAGAGAACCCGAGGAGAATTGGTTAAGAAGAAATTTATGATCAAAACTTAGAATTACAAAATCGTGTTCGTGAGCTAGAAGAACAAAGTCAAGAACAAGCAAACTATCGTGGAACAAAGGGATACAACAATTCAAAATTGGGTTACCCGATATGTGATGCTCGAACAAAATCACGCTTTCGCAGTGGTGTAAGATATTAAAGTTGAATCGAGAATTTAAAAATCAAAGATCACCGAAAGAAGAAAAACAACCGAACGAAAGGAGAATAGACGATGTATGGGTAAAAGTCGCACAACGCGCTGATAGTGTAGAAAAGACGTCCATCCAATAAAGCCAAAATAGATGAAATGGACTTTGCTTTTTGACAAAGAATTGAGAATTTAACATCGAATTCTAATTACCTCTGCATAGCACAACCCGAATTCGATATGGATCGAGAATAATGATTCAAATCATGGATCAGAATGTGAAGAAGCACTTTAAGGGTGGAATGTACCCTATAAGTAAAGTCAAACTCTGTAATTTAAGCGAGAGCGCTTTGTCGAGAAAAAAACCGAACGGGTTATTACGTAAATTAATTATCATAAGTCTATACTTTATTCAATACAAGTTCTACCCACTTTTTATTCTACCTAGTTGTGTTCAATGTTTAAATTTGACCAAAAAAAAATTAGACTTTGATTTATCTATCAAAACTTCGCTGGGAGAAACCTTCACACCTCCACTCGCTTATTAATCTTGTTGTTTCAAATAAACACTTTCACGCTACCCGTCGATCTTATATCTTTAAAAATTCTTGCCTTTGAGGTAATTTTTGAAAACGATTGATTAACTACTTATTATTCTTTTGTAAGGTTGTTAGCTTTCATATTCCTAACCAACCTCATTATACTGTAATTCAAAGTAACCAAACCCTAAAGTTAATCATCGTATATCAAGCCATAAGTAAAGAGCCCCGATCCTTTCGTTGTTGACTTCCTTGTGTGGAATGCACCGGGCCGACTTTTCAGAGGCGACATCGTGAATGAAGATGGCAAGTTTATAGGTATCATTGTGAGGTGCTATCTAGTTAAGGGATGTAAGTCACAAATGGTATCAATGTAACGTATTATCCAAGTCTTGGATAAGAGTAGCAGCTTTGAATGATATTTCTATCATTAATAAATTTCTTGACGATTCTTGAAGATTTCCTAGCCTACCCTAGAGCGTGAAATCGAATTTTGTATCGACCCCAAAGATAAAACCCATTTCTTAAACCTCAAATATTTCTTCAACTAAAATGAATAGCTTTACGTGGTTTATGATGAAAGTCATAATAAAAGCATTGAATAATGAAAATCATGGGTATATGAAGTATTAGTAAGTTTTATGATGAGTTATGTTGGTTAGTATGTGAAAACATGAAAGTTTCTTAGAAATCACAAAGAGTTGAAAATCGATTTTGGTGAAAACGAATATGAAATTCAATTGACTATATCTCTTATTATATTTTGAATTTTTGAATGTGGTCAAGTCCTAGAGTTAGATCTATGAGTTACCTAACTAATCCAAGTGGAATTACTGGAAAAGGTGTTGTAGATTTTTGTGGGGACTGATTTTAGCAAAGGAGGCCAAAGCTGTAAATTTCAAAAATGCTACTGCCCAGAAACTTTAAGGGACTGTTTCGCCACTTAAATTATGAGAAAAATTCTGGCCTTTTGGGACATGAAGGTATATGGTATAAAGTACCTCCTGTCCAAAAATGAGCTCATTCTCGACTTAAAATGAGCAAGTTATGACTATTTCAATATTTAGGTTTTTCCGATTTAAAATGCTATAACCGAGAGTTCTATAACTCACGACCATGAAATTTAAACTAGAAGCTCACGTTAACATGTGTAAGGTCCTGCCAAGATTTGGGAATTTTTGGAGTTAAACTTGAGGTAGCTAATTTCTTAAGAAATTAATTAGAAATTGATTTTTGAAAAATAGTAAATGAATTTTAAAAATTCCGAGAAAAATATATTTTCATTATGGGACTATATTATGCTAAATCCCAGAAAAAGAAATATTTTTGGGACTGATTTGGTATTTTCATGAAAATAGTTTAGTTACTTAACATATGAGTTAAATATGTTATGTGAAGTAACAAAGTTGAAAATAGGATTTTATGGCTAGAGAATCTTATATAGAGTATATGCATATTTTTTTGAGAGATTTGATAATTGGTGATGATATCTTATGAGTATGACATTTTTGAATGATTAAATGCATTATATGGTAAAGCGTAAACAATTAAGATAAATTGTTTATAAATTTAAGAAGTGATTAAAATATTGTTATAATATTAATGATATTAGATTATGAGATTATTAAGTGATTGAAAACATGGGGATATTCTTGAACTCGGATAAATTATATTATAAATGTTTAATATTTATCCTTTATCTCATTTGATCGATTCTTTATATCATTATCCTCACGCTTATATTACGCTGAAAGTCATCTCGTGGCCTCAGTAGGATATGATGGACTTGGTATGATTATGACTGTGGATTGTTTGCAGATAATCATAACCAGAATTGAAAACACAATTATCTTCGTCGTAGTGCATGGATAATTTGTGGTCGTGATACTAATGAATACACAATTATCTTCAGTCAGGATAGTAGTAAAGTATGGATAATTTGTGGTCGTGATACTAATGAATACACAATTATCTTTCGTCAGAGTGCATGGATAATTTGTGGTCGTGATACTAATGAATACACAATTATCTTCGGTCGTAGTAGGCATGGATAATTTGTGGTCGTGATACTAATGAATACACAATTATCTTCGGTCAGTAGTGCATGGGATAATTTGTGGTCGTGATACTAATGAATACACAATTATCTTCGCCGTAGTGTATGGATAATTTGTGGTCGTGATACTAATGAATACACAATTATCTTCGTCAGAAGTATGGATAATTTGTGGTCGTGATACTAATGAATAATGATATCATCGAATTATCTTCGGTGATAGTAATGATAATTTGTGGTCGTGATATAATGAATACACAATTATCTTCGCCACAATTAGTGCAGCAGTGGATAATTTGTGGTCGATACTAATGAATACACAATTATCTTCGTCGAGTACGGATAATTTGTGGTCGTGATACTAATGAATATCCTCGCCCAGTAGCAAGGTGGATGATTCGATGATATGGATTAATTATCGAAATGAGTCTCAAAGAATGAAATATTAATTCATGGATGTGGTAAAAGTCATCTTCGTCAGAAGCAGCATCGATAGACTTTGTATGATTATTACGACTACAACGATTATTCTGCAGATAATCACGATCAGATTGAAAAACACGAATATCCTTAGCCAAGAAGGTATGGATAATTCATGGTCGTGATACTATTAAGTCGAGTCTCAAAAGATTATTGGTTTTACAATATATCTTCGCCCAGTAGATATCTTTAGCCCAGAAGGCAAAGATGAATTGTTAATGAATATCTTCGCCTGATCAAGCAAAGATGAATTTAATGTTTTCAACGATAAAGGTATTCAAGGTATCCTCACCTCTTTATCATACCAGTATCGCATTCTAATTTCGAGGGCTTAAATTCCATAAGGAGGGAGATCAGAGAGACCCGATTTTATCAATAAAGATTTAAATTTTGTTTAAATAATAAAATAATTTTAATATTATGGTGTGAATTTAAGATAATATTATAGTCAGGTAGTATTTATAAATTTTGCAAAGTATGCAAGTGGTTATATTATATTCGATTGGCTCGGGAATATTCTTGCTTAAGCAGGAATATTCGCATAACTACCAATCATCAGGACCTCTACAATGTAATTATCATTTGATCGAGAAAACGACAAAAATATTTTATCAAAATAACTACTAAGTTTTACCGTGGTTACCGCTGAACTACTCTTAGTAAAAAGTACAAGAATACGCAGTGGTCGCATAAGAAGACACCAGATTGATTATCGATGCTTATGTGAGAAGTCACTCACTTGATTCCATTATCACGATTAATAATAATATTAATTATTATAATGATAATGACGCTTTTGTTTTATTCAGATTATTAACGTAATAAAATGTAAACATCTTTTATATAAAATAGAATACTTTATTAAAGTTATTCTATAAATAATATATTATATTTTATTACGATAGTAAGGTCAGATAAGTATTTTGCATAAAGTTTTTTGTATAGATCGTATATAAGGTTTGCATAAGAAAATGTTTTTATATAAATAGAATATATTATATTTTATTTAAAAGATTTTTCTTTAAATATGGACCGCCGATTAAAGTAAATCAATCTGACCGCTCATGGATTAGTTACTTACGATTCCATTTTCCTATAAATAAGCTCATTCCTTCATTATTTTCTTACTTAATTCATCAAACTCTGTAGAGAGAAATTATAGAGAGTTATAGAGAGAAAATTATAGAAGTAAGAAGAGTATTCTCGCTACTTCACTACTTCTATATTCAGCCTTTTTACTTGTAGGTGGTGTTATTCTTTCTTCTTCGAAGAGAACTTCATTATTCCATTCATTATTATTCTCATTGAATAACTCCGTAAAAGTGGCATACCCTATACATAACCTCGATACGCTGCAGATACCCTATACTTGTGAAATCCTTATGTTATTCCATTGCTTATTATTCTCATTGAATAACTCAGATACGCCATTTACCCTATACTTGGTGACATTCTTCTATTATTCTCGCTGAACATCCTCGCTCAGTGTTTTACACCGACCGGTTCCGCTTTTTATTATTCTCGCTGAACATCCTCGTCTCAGGTTTTACACCGACCGGTTCCGCCTTTTTTTATCATTCTCGCTGAATATCCTATCTCGTGTTTTTACACCGGATCCGGTTCCATCTTTATTATTCTCGTTGAACATCCTCGCTTGCAGTGAATTTCACCGACCGTTTCCGTTATTATTATTCTCGAATAACTCGCCTATGCGAAGCACCGCATGCACGGTGATTTCTTTTGTTATTCCATTCTTTATTATACCCAAATTGGTTAAAACTTCGACTTCTATACTCCATGAAATTAGTAGAATATCCTCGATATTTCGCGCTTCATCCAAAGATCTTTTCACGGAAATATTCTTCCGATCATTCTTGAATTTTACTCTACGTAAACAAAGATTATGTCGATAATTGACGTTAATAATTCATGGATTAAATAATTCTTGAACTTGTTTTATCAATTATTATGTCATTGTCATCATCCTCATGTTATATTATGTTATCTTCGCTTACGCGCATAGATGAACTTAGTATGATTATGACCACTGTGATCATTCTAAGATAATCACGACTTGATATAAATGATGTGACAAAAGTCCTCAAAGGGTCTCGTAATGCAAATGATGGATAGTTTTTGGTATGATTATGACTGTGGGTGATTCTAAGATAGTCACGACCATCGATAATTTGATGAAAATCCTCGACCGTGGGTACAGTGGATGATTAGATGTGGTGGTTTATTTATTGTCGAGTCTCAAATATAAAAATTGATGAAAACCTTTAAAACCTAAAAGATAGTAGATTTTATTCTCTACTTGACTTTTTTAATGGATCATTTATTCCGCCGCAGCTTAAACCGGTTGTTATCAGATTTTATCGCTTAACATCGCATGAAGGCTAATGATAATTTATTCTCGCATTATCTTAGTCATAATATTTCTTATCGGGCTAGTTGAGCTCACCTTTCTTTCACCGTTTCTTCGTGAAATGAGAACATAGCCGACGAGCCTGGGAACGGCAGTAATGGTCCGTAGGATAAGATTAGTAGTCCCTCACTATTCTCGTGAAATAAAGGTGATAATAGTTGTAATGAGGACTCCTTTTGAGTTTTGTATAATATCTAGTAGACAATATTTGTATTCAAACTCACGCTTTCGTCAGATCAGACACCTACGCTTAGGTTTAGTAAGTCAGATTGAATTTATGTACCATGTAAGTGGCCAAAGATGGGTGACGATACCTAATTTTTGTTGTCTATTGTATTCTATTAGATTTTTCCTTTGTCTTCAAGACTAACGATAATTTGTTGATATTATCTTAGTCATAATATTCTTCTTCTGGGCTAGTTGAGCTCACCCTTTTCCTTTTTTGTTCCATTTTTCTTCTTAGAGGCGAGAATATAGCGAAATGCAGTGAGCCTATGGAATGAAGGTTTTAGAGAGAGTTGTTTAGTAGTCCTCACCATTTTTGTAAATTAATGTATCAATAAATGTGATGAGGATTTATTTGAGTATAGATATTGTCTAGAAGATAATATTTGTATTCAAACTTACTGATTTCTTCGTTTGTAATAATAAAGTTGTAGTTGTTTATGTACCATGTATTGACAACTCGTAATGGGTGATGTATACCTATTTTGGGGCGTCACACTCGTGGTCTCAGATCCCATGAGGGATTTAGATCTCCTAGCAGCCCTCTTTCTTCGTCGGGGTTTGAGGGATTCTTCAGATACAACGGGCTCATCATTTTGTGGCTCATTAATCTGAGGGTCGACGATGGGTGTTTTAGCAGTGGGAATATTGACTTGAAGGGTTCCTTCTGGTGGAGGAAGTTCATCAGTGGCGGGGTCATTATTTTGGAGTTCAGTAGTGGGTACTTCTGTGGTTGGAACGTCTTCATGGGGAATTTCCAGCAGATGAGGTTCGGCAGCTCCTGCAGATAGCTTGGATAAAAATTCTTCAAAGTCTTTCACATCCGAAGAGGTCGGTCTAATCAAAGATACTGTAGAAAGCATAAAAACATATATCAGGATCCATATTGTCAAAAATTTCAAATAATCATATTCCCAAATGATTTAAAACTTACATTTATGGTCATATAACCATGCTTGCTCGGTAAGAAGTAAGTAATTCCACTCCTCGACGGAAGTTCTCAAAGAGCTCTATCATCTCACCACCCGTTCTTCTAGAATATCTCCGTCGTCACAGTGAAACTTTTTCATTTGTGTGAGCCCGCTTCTACAGGGGAGGTAATTTCGGTCCTTGATGAAAAACCATCCTTTATGCCATCCCTTATTGCTTGAAGGAGTAGAGACCGAGGATCTTCACAAACCTTTCACTTGTCTTCGGCGATTGCTTACTCAATGCTTTGAATCCTTTCTCCCTAGATTGGCCAACTTTGTAGATAGTAAAAAAGAAGTCAAGAGTGGGTTCAACACCTACTTCATGGCAGAATGCAATGAAAGCAAGGATGTGGATGTAGGAATTCGGGACCAACTGGGCGAACCCAACGCCAATAAACCCTAGAAGGGTTATTATGAATACATGAAGAGGGAATCGGATTCCCTTCTCAAGAATAGTCATAGGAACAGTCGTCCATCCTTCCGGCCTTTGATACATCCTCTCTTGACAAATTTGGAACTCTTACTTGATGGGTGTCGGAATGGAATACCTAGTTGAATACTCTTCAACCCCATTTCGGTTATGTCGAAGGAGTATTGCCATGGGAAAACGTTTTTGTTTACAAGAATTCGGAAGGAGTAGGGTGGATTTACGGGTGGGTTCTTGCTCGAAGTGGTGGCTTTGGGATTAGAACTTGAAGCCTTTTCTTTATTAGGGTTGGGATTTGGGGGAACAGTTGTGATCGGAGTGGCGAGGATGGGGAAATCTTGCTCGGAGGTTTGAGAAGCCATGGTCGAAGTCTTGCAGAGAAGGAGAGAGTGTTCTAAGGAGAAGAAAAGCTCAAAAGGCATCCGATTTCAAATTGACAGTAAAATCAAAATTTGGTAAAGTTTATCTTTTATCTTGTGATTACATATTATTACATCGGCGGTGGCGCATTAAATGTCGATAATAATTTCGAATTTGAAATGGAAACGTCTGGTTTAAGCCTCAGATATTTATCATGTTGGGCCTTTCAATTGAACTTCCGGTTTCAGTCCATCTCTCTACTTTGACCTTCCACCGTTTGGACTTTGGTAAATTTCAATTTGGGCTTATTTCAATCCTATCAAATCCTATAATATCATGGACCACTTATAGTTTTCTATTAAATATCCTATTTGATTAAAAAACTAGAAGCGATGTTGGGTCGTGATATTTCTCTTATCGGTAGAAAGGATTAAAGCTGTTTGTTTAATTAGTCTATTAAGTTTTCACTATTAAGTCTTAAAGATATTGGGCCTAGTCACCATTTTATCCCCTCGTTAAGTCTTTACGAGATCGGGTTGGATCAGTGGGTCGACCCATTGGTATATTTAAATATCTATTACTTTGACTTATAATGATGAAAAAGCATGACAGTTGATTAAGATACCTGTCATACATTAATGTGGATGAGATTATAGCCGGCCGGCGGCATAAACAGTGGAGAAAAAAGGTGACAACCCGCATGCAATCGGCGAAATCAATCGAGGAGTGGGGAATCGTGTCGAGACGGTAGAAATGGGTGGCACGAGAAAAGCAAAGGAAAGTATGATCTAACAAGAAAAGTCTTCAAGAAAAGTGTACGTACACACACATATTCAATTAATAATTCTCTCTCAATACACTAAAGATTATATCCTCCATTGTTAACCTCATGAACACCGACATCGACTCTCACACCGAAGTTATCCCCGACAAATCAAGCTCGCCAAACTTTTGGTGTTTATCGTGTTATCTTGTAAAGATCGTAAGCGTCTTTACGTGATTGGACGCGTACGTAAGATCTCGACGTTAATATATATATATATATATATATATATATATATATATATATATCCAAACTTGGACTCAAAGGATCAAATTGGTACTCCATTTTTATTTTCTCTCTCTATTCTTTATTTATCATGAGAAACAAGAACGAAGAGCATCAACCTTTTCTGTGGATTCTTTGGTTTTAAGAATTAAGAAACGCCGATTCTTAATTACCAAGCGGACCTTCTCGAAGGAAGGACTAAGAAGGGGGTTGGGGGTGCTTTTATCTAAGAATGGTCTTAGAGACATTAAATTATTTTATAAATATTTTACAAATCGATCACGCAAGATACTCCATCGCCAACTTATTAATCAACAAATTATTTAATGTAGCCTTCTCATTCATTGATATCTATGACGCGAGTATCTGCCACATCGCCAGCTTTATAAAATGTTTATAAAATAGTTTGTCTTTAACATTATTTTTTATCTAATCTCTAATCCGGGTCTTATCCCTGCACTGCCAGTTACAAATGGATTGGATGCACGGAACGGAACGGTGCGTATAGAGGGGATGTCATAAGATTTGAAACCCCACCATCTTGGTATATATATATATATATATATATATATATATATATATATATATATATATATATATTCTTAACAATACATGTGTTTGTCTATATATTCCCATATTCCTTTTTGACTTTAATTGGAATAGAAAATTGTCATGCTTTATGCTAGGGCCAAAACAACTCGGTCGGTTATTTTAATCCTATTGCGAATATCCAAAAAAAAAAAAAAACCCGATTTGAGCACAAATTAAGGACGGACATTAGAGTTAGATGTGGACAGTGCCAGAATCATACTAGTAATTGGCAACAGGAAAAGGGTGGAATTTGACTTTTAATATCCCAAATCAAAGCACAGACTCACCGGGGCAAAAGTGTCATTCCACTTTTGCAATTGGGCTTTTAATAAAACTGAACAATTAAGTAAATATGTTGTCATTAAAGATCCATCAAGAACTAATTGTTCAAACTTCAGCTATGCTATATATCAACTTAAAAAAGAGTTTAAAATGGCCTTCATAATCTCATCTTAGATTATCTCCATTTCATTTGAAATGGAGATTCTTCATTTCATCACATTCCTCCGTCATCGATACCTCTATCATAATAATTATTATGATATCACATTTCAACATATTTTATATTTAGACTACAAAATAAAGACTCTCCGTTTCATTTAAATAGATTGAATCTTAATTCCGATTAAAAAAGGATATATTCCAAAGTTTAAAAGCCGCGTCTCAAGTTCAATTTGTGACCCAACAATTAATATTACAATACACTCCCGATGTTTTAAAGAATTTTTGTTATATCAAAATAACTATACATTGTTCTTTTCTAGACAATAAAAGTGGTTATATTACAAATTTACCCTATTCATTTATTCTTTCTCCTCTTCAAAATGCATAATTATGGATATAATTGTATTTTAGTGATAAATTTGGCATCATAATTGCATTTCTTACTCAGTGTGTAAATGGTCAAAAGTGCAAATAATTTGAGATGGGGGGAGTAGGTTGTTATTTCATTCATTCAATTTTTACTCGCTAATTGTTTGAAAAATTGATTGCAACAAAACCAGTTCCAAAGGGAAAAGCTTGGTTGAAACTTGAAAACTATGAGCTCTAATAAACTAAAAAGACTGAAAATTATATTATAAGCGTAATTAATATATATATATATATATATATATATATATATATATATATATTCAAATTGTTTGTTTGTATCGAATCTTAATTACTTGACTTATCTCCGATTCTATCGGTAAATATTATTTGATAAAAAAAAATTGCATCTTAATGTTTCAGACAGAAACTTAAATCTTAACTATTAAGAGTTGCCTCTTAATAATTTATTTAAAATTTATGGACAAAAATAGTCTCAATAACTATTTTACTCCTTCAATTTCAAATTTTAAGATCATTCAAATAAATTTTTAAATAACTTAGATGGTTAAAATAATAAAATAGTGTCATTAAGATGTTCTACACTATTTAGTTATTAAACAATTTTTTAGATTCAAATAATCTAATTTATTAAGATATATTAACCATTCAGATCTTAATTATTTAATTTTATTAAACACCACTAAATAATAAAGTTAGCAATAAGGAAATATTGGTACTGATCTAGCAATTGCTATAAGTTGGTAGTGGAGATGGTGGGGTACAATTAGGCATGAAACCTCATAAGTATATATCAAGATCTAATCCACATCGGGAAACATCTTCATATTAAGATGGTATTACAACGTATTTTGTATTCTCTCCGTTCTATAGTTATAAGTTGATTTTTTATTTTGAGATATCCTAATATATAGGCTACTTATTATTTATAAAATTTAATTGATTCATTATTTTATTTTATGCCCTTATAATAAATATTCAACCATTACTTTTTTTTTTAAATAAACAACATTCAATGTCATTATTGTTATCATCACATTTAATGTTGTTGTATTCTCAATAAAAGAATTCAACTTTTTAGTCTCAATAAATGAATTTGAAATAACATAAACGTTTTGTGATTGGTTGAAAGTTTATGTAGATTAAAAATTTATTTTTGGTTAAAGTTCTATTTTAATGGTCAGTACACATTGATCAATTAAGTTAAGAGTTTCAGTGTGATAAGTAAGGAGTAATTAACTTATTCATTAATTTTATATTAAGGGGTATACGTGGAAAATTTTTGTTAAAATTGCTACTTAAAATGATTTTCTTAAACTATGTGCCAAAAAAAATCAGCCTATAACTATGGGACGGAGAGAGTAATATTCTCACAAACAAATTTCAGAGGGTACTGTGTTGTTAATTCACCTAAATAAAATAGGCTACGTTCGAGAACAACTTATAAGTTGGTCGACTAATTTATAAGTTATTTTTTATTATTAAGGTGTTTGACAGTCATTTATTTTTTGACTTATAAATCAAAAAAATTAAGTAACTATTTGTGATTTAAATAAATTAATTTGATCAAATATAATATCTATTTTGCCCTCTTTTTATTAATATATTTTTAGTAATCTTCATATTTATTTTAACTTATAAGGCATTTATAAATGAAATACCTCTATAATTTATTTTAACTTAATTTAAGACTTATAAGTCAAATTAAAATCAAACACTTTTTACTTATAAATTATAACTTAAAATAATTTACATGTCAACTTATATTTTAATTTATATATTATTTTAAAAAAGTTGTGCTGGAACAGCCCCAAGCGAGAAAATTAGTAATTGGTGTTGAATAGAAAGAAAAAGTACCATTCATTTCACGACAAAAATGATTACTGACCCCCCTAAACATTAATTGTTTTCTAGCTGCTGCACTTTAATTCCATAGCTGCCTCTTGATCCTGATGGCCTGGATTATCAAGAATATATATATATATCTATATATATAGACCGGCTCCCTCCAAAAATTATAGGGGGAATTAAAAATAAATTGTCTATAGAAACGATTTTCTGTCGCTATAGCATAAATAATCGATTTTTTATATTATAATGACAGATAAAATTGTCACTATAATCAGTTCATTTTTAGTTCAAAGACGGAGGGTATATATAATGACCCCAAAATAGCCCATTCCATCCAACCCATTCTCAATCGCCAAAATATATGAGACTGAAAAACAACTACAACTTTATTACAACAATTGTGCAATCAAAATACAACAACACATATATCTTGTGAGTTTGGATAAATATATACCAATCAGAAGATCGTCACAACGACACCTTACATAAAGGTATAGTCAAAAACTGCTTTTAGAAATTAGAATCTTTGGGAAGTCTTTCGAAACCTTCCCGTCATGGGGAAGGCCATGCTTTTTAGGTTATGGTAGATATCATACTAGCCACGTAATTATCCTTGGTTGACCCGATAGACTGAAAGAAAAAACGAGAGAAGATTCTTATCATATTCTTCCCATGGTGAGTCTTTTCTTGACATATCATTATCTCCAATTGCCTCTAATTGGGTATTATACTCAAAACAAACACCAAGATTATATAGGTAGTCTTTGTAAATATACTCTGAAGTGGGTGAATGGCCTTATGTATCTTATGATGACACGAGGTTGTATGTCGTTAGACATCTTGTATGATAATTAAGCAAAACACTCTTCTAAGTTAAATTCACCTCACCTCAACATCTATAGACCACCATTTTATTCCTCACATTCCTCGTCACCCGACCATACACTTTTATTACACGAAAGGAATTGTGAAACAAAAGGGTGAAGTACAACTAAACAGTAAAAGAATATTATGACTAAAGATAAATAAATTATCAATAGTCTTCATCAATGTCATAAATCAGAGATTTAGAACATATGGTAGATGATAAAACTTTTCAACTATAGTTATGTAATGAACGAAGCAATCCATTAAAAGAGTCGAAATAGACTATAAAGTCTATTATCTTCCACGTTAAAAGTCCACCAACAATGTTTTATCCCCTTAACATCAATCAACAGCTCTTTCCACAATCACATGTATAACTCATAATCATAATTGTAGTTCTAAATTCCTCTTCTTATCCAAGGCGAAGATAATTCCATCACTTGTCTTTACCAAAACATCAAAGATCATGGTTATACCAAATCACAGCCTCTGCTCATAATCATACTAATAAATTCATCTTCAGCACCACGGCGAAAGATATTCATCAACAGCTTAAATGCTTTGCTACATGCCAAAGATATTCAATAACAAGTCATCTTTGCTCTACGGCCAAAAGATATTCAACAACAGTCATCTTTATCGTACTGCCAAAGATATTCAATAATAAATTCATCTGCACTACGAACCAAAGATATTCAACAACGAGTCATATTTGCACTACTGAGCCAAAAGATACGCAAAGAATGTCATCTTCAGACCACGGTACCAAAGATATTCATCAATAATTCATCTCGTGACCACAAAGCAAAAGATATTCATATATCAAAGAAATACATAATCATTTCGAAGTTATATAAATATAACCATGTTGATCAATTCACCTTTGCACTTAAGCTAAAAAATATTCAATTGTAAATTTAATAGTCAATGATCATACCAAATCACAATTCAACTTTTGCCTTTCTTGGCGAAAAGAGAACTCATAGTCACAATCATACCAATAATCTACCCATCCTTACACTCAAAGTCAAAGAGAAATTTCTTCACCAGGATTATAAAAATGTTATATATGATAATAAAATAAAATTATCAAAACATGGATTCAATCAATAATAACCATAATAAACATCTTGGATAAAAAGAAAAATTTTATTTTTCTCGTGAATATGCCATATTAAGTGAATAGTGCCTTAGTATCGTGAATAATAACTCAGGCACAAAAAAATAAACTTTCACAATAAAATCCATATCAATATTTATAACACCTTAATCCAAATATTATAAAATCACTTTATAATATCAAAATCTTAATATTCTTAATATTACAACAATATTTAATAATTTCTAAAACCTCATCAAAATCCTTATCAAAAATCAGCATATACCTCATATATGATTCTCGAAGCCATAAAATCATATTTTCCAATTTTCTTACTTCATATAACATATTTAATTCATTTACTCATAACTAAAACATTTTCATGAAAAATACTAAATCAGTTCCAAAAATATTTATTTTCTGGGATTTAGAAGAATATAGTCCCATATTGAGAATATATTTTCTCGAATTTTTTAAAATTCATTTACTATTTTTCACATAGCCAAAAACCACCGAATATTTAAACATTTATAATAAAGTGTACTTTTGTCCAAAAATTCTGAAATTAATACGGTATACTGATATTATATAGATGTACTCCCAATACAAATTTCATTAATTTTGGAGTTAATCACAAGGAGTTATAAGCGAGTTACTTTTAAAATAGTCTTTTCTCATAAAATCCATAACTCCTAATCTATATATCCAAAATTGTCATTTTTGGACACAATCTAAAACTCATCAAAATATCATTTCAAATTTTTCCAAAATTTTGAAGGTCCCAAAAAATACAAAACCGAAAAACATAATCACCCTTAAAAATTCCTTACTATCCCTTACCTCAAAAGAAGCGGTTGTGAGAGGCCAGATTTTATCAATAAAGATTTAAATTTTGTCAAAATAATTTTTAATGTTATGGTGTGAATTTGAGATAATATTATAGTTATGGGTAGTATTTATAAATTTTGCAAAAGTATCTGAGTGGTTATATTATATTTGATTGGTGGGGAATATTAGGTTTAACGGGGGAATATTAAATACAGATAACTCAATCATTGGTGGACCCTAATGAGAATTATTATCGGATTGAGAAAACGACAAAAATATTTTATTGAAATAACGGGCCGGAAGTTTCTGGTTGATCTTGTTGAACTACTTTCGGTAGTAAAAGTATGCGATGTCGTGTGGTTGCATAAGTAGCACCACGGTATTGATTATTGATCTTTATGTGAGAAGTCACTTCCGGTTTGATTCCATTATTATCAATTAATAATATGAATTATTATAGCGATAATGACGTTTTGTTTTATTCGTATTATTAACGTAATAAAATGAAACATCTTTTTATATAAAAATGAATACTTTATTAAAATTATTCTATAAATAGAATATATTATATTTTATTATCATAGTGTTTTGCGTAGTGTTTTGCGTAATGTTGCATAGTGTTTGCATAGTAAAATGTTTTATATAAATAGAATATATGATATTTTATTTAAAAGATTTTGCTTTAAATATGGACCGTCAGTTAAAGTAAATCAATACGGATCGTTCATGGATTAATTACTGCCATTCTATTTTCCTATAAATAGAAAGCTCATTCCTTCATTATTTTCTTACAATTCATTTGAAACTCTAGAGAGAAATTATAGAGAGAAGGCTATAGAGAAAATCTATAGAGAGAAGAAGAAGAAGTACTTCGCTACTTATCTTACTTCACTTTTCCAATATTCAGTTTCTTCTAAGGTAAGGGATATTATTTGTTGTACTCGTAAGGGTGTTATTCTTTCTTATTCATGAAGAAAACTTCATTATTCCATTCTTTATTATTACATTGGAATAACTTTTGTGCTCTGTGGCATACCCTACCTATACTTGGTGAAATCCTCCTGTTATTCCATTCTTTATTATTACATTGGAATAACTCAGATATCTGTGACCCTATACATAATCAGATGTCGTGGTTTACCCTATACTTGGTGACATTCTTTATTATTACATTGGAACATCACAGCCGTATTGTGAATTTCACGACACCGACCATTTATTATTATTATTATTCTGTTGGAATAACACATGCATCTGAAGCATCTGCATGCGTGGTGATTTCCTTTGTTATTCCATTCTTTATTATACGGTTGGTTAAAACTTTGACTTATACTCCATGAAATTAGTAGAATATTCTTGATATTTGCGTTTCATCCATATCTTTTCATGGAAATATTCTTACGATCATTCTTGAATTTTACTCTACAAAAGCAAGATCTTGTTGACAATTTGACGTTAATAATTTACGGATAAAATAATTCTTGAACTTGTTTTATTGAATTATTATGTCATTGTCATCATCCTCATGTTATATTATGTTATCTTTGGCTTACGATGCATAGATGAACTTAGTATGATTATGACCGAGGATCATTCTAAGTATAATCATGGCTTGTTATAAATGATGTGACAAAAGTCCTCGGTGGCACATAATGCGATGATGGATAGTTTTTGGTATAATTATGACCACGGGTGATTCGGTATAGTCATGACCATTGATAATTTGATGAAAATCCTTGGCCGTGGTACGAGGATGATTAGATATTGTGGTTTATTCATTAAAGCGAGTCTTAGTGACAAAATTTTATGAAAACCTTTTAAAACCTAAAAGATAGTAGACTTTTTTCTACTTGACTCTTTTAATGGATTGCGTGTTCATTGCTTGATTAAACTGGTTGTCTATTGTATTTTATCGGTTTAACATTTGTTGATGGCTAATGATAATTTATTCTGCATTATCTTAGTCATAATATTTCTTCTTGGGCTAGTTGAGCTCACCCTTTCTTTCACCTGTTCTCTTGAAAAATGAACATAAATTTGAGACGAGTCGGGAGCGGAGTAATGGTCCGGAGGGATAGCATTAGTAGTCCTCACTATTACGTGAAATAGTGTGATAATAGTTATAATGAGGACTCCTTTTGAGTTTGTATAATATCTAGTAGACAATAATTGTATTCAAACTCACGCTTTATGTAAGTATTGTACACGACAGCTTATATTAATAAGTTGTATTTAAATTTATGTACCATGTAAGTGGCGACCCAAGATGGGTGGCGTATACCTAATTTTGGGGGCGTCCACGGTTGGTATCGAGCTTAGGGATATGATCCTGGTGAGATGTGAGATAAGAACTAGGAGAGGAGAGAGGGAATTCCTTCGCTAGTATGACCTACCTAAATTTATTTGGTATTTAATTGGTCGGTTTAGAGTATAGGGATAATATGTAATATGTTAATTAACTCTTGTTTTGTTACGGTGTTTGAGAATGACATCTGAAAATCTTTGAGATAAGCAATGAAGCACATGAGAGTGTGGATTATTTCGAACAAAAGGTAACGACCAACAACACGATAATAATCATCTTTGGTGGCAACGGCTATCGAACAATGATAACCATCGTGGGGGAATTATCATGCTAAGAATGGTAACCACTTGGTTGGTAATCATGCAAAGATAATAGATGTGGAAATTGCAAGAAGAAAGGTCATTTAGCTCAATTTTATTTATGCACCAAAAGTCAAGTCTAGGCGGGGCGGTGGCACCAAAGGTGGATATGGACAAAACAAAGTCGTTGGTTTTAGGAAGTGCATTTTTCATGACTTCTCAAAAGCGAGTAACCCGAACGAAGTTAGCACCGGGTTAGTTAATTATAAATTCTGAAGTCTATACCTTATAAGATCTGAGTTCTACCCATTATTTTATCTCTCTTATGCGTTCAGCGTTTAAATTTGACTCTAGGAGAAGTTAGACTTTGACTTATTGGTTGAAACTTCGTTAGTAGGAGCCTTACGTTCTGCTACTATTTTTAAATCTTGTTTGATTCAAATAAACACTTTCACGTTACTTCGTCGATCTTATCTTTTTGAAAATACTTGCCTTTGATGTGATTTTAGGAATCAATTGGTTAACTTCTCTCATCATGCTTTTCAGTAAGGTTGTTAGCTTTTATATTCATAACCAACTTTGTTGTGCGAATTCAAGTAACCAAACTACTAAAGTCAATTATTGTTATATCAAGCCATAAGTAAAGAGCCCCGAACCTTTTCGTTGTTGACTTCCTTGTGTGGAATGCAAAAAGCCGACTTTTCAGTGGCGACATCGTGAATGAAGATGGCAAGTTTATAGGTATCATTGTGAGGTGCTATCTGGGTTAAGGGATAGAAGTCATGATTTAGTATCGATGTGACGTCTTATCCAAGTCTTGGATGAAGTCACAGATTTTGAATGATATTTCTATTATTAATAAATTTCTCGGTGTATTCTTGAAGACTCTTAGCCTACTTAGAGGCGTGAAATCGAATTTCATATTGACCCAAAGATCAAAACCCATTTCTTAAACCCTCGAATATTTCTTCAACTAAAAGAATGCATTTCTGAGGATTATGATGAAAGTCATAATAAAAGCATTGGACTAATGAAAATCATGGGTATATGAAGTATTAGTAAGTGTTATGATGAGTTATGTTGGTTATTATGTGAAAACATGAAAATTTCTTAGAAATCACAAAGAGTTGAAAATCAGATTTTGGTGAAAAACGTAACATGAAATTCAATTGACCATATCTCCTATTATATTTTGAATTTTTGAGTGTGGTCAAGTCCTAGAGTTAGATCTATGAGTTACCTAACTAATCCAAGTGGAATTACTGGAAAAGGTCTTGTAAATTTTTGTGTGGACTGATTTTAGCAAAGGAGTGCAAAGCTGCAAAAACCGAAAAAGTTGCTGCCATGATTTTAGAGGGGCTATTTCGGTCACTTAAATTATGAGAAAAATTCTGGCCTTTTGGGACATGAAGGTATATGGTATAAAAGTACCTCCTGTCCAAAAATGAGCTCATTCGACTTAAAATGAGCAAGTTATGACTATTTCAATATTTAGGTTTTTCCAATGAAAAATGCTATAACCTGGGAGTTCTATAACTCGATGACCATGAAATTTAAACTGGAAGCTCACGTTAACATGTGTAAGGTCCTGCCAAGATTTGGGAATTTTGGAGTTAAACTTGAGGTAGCTAATTTCTTAAGGAATTAATTAGAAATTGATTTTTGAAAAATAGTAAATGAATTTTAAAAATTCCGAGAAAATATATTTTCATTATGGGACTATATTATGCTAAATCCCAGAAAAGAAATATTTTTGGGACTGATTTGGTATTTTCATGAAAATAGTTTAATTACTGAACATATGAGTTAAATATGTTATGTGAAATGTGAAAAGTTGAAAAATAGGATTTTATATTTAGAAGAATCCTATATAGAGTATATGCATATTTTTTATGAGGGATTTGATAATTGGTGATGATATCTTATGAGTATGGCATTTTGAATGATTAAATGCATTATATGGTAAAAGCGTAAACAATTGAGATAAATTGTTTATAAATTTAAGTGATTAAAATATTGTTATAATATTAATGATATTAGATTATGAGATTATTAAGTGATTGATAAGATGGGAATATTCTTGAATCTGGATAAATTATATTATAAATGTTTAATATTTATCCTTTATCTCATTTGATTGATTCTTTATATCATTATCCTCATGTTTATATTATATTAAAAGTCATCGTGGCTGGCAGTTGTAAATGTAAACGGCTGTGCATAGATGGACTTGGTATGATTATGACCGAGGGATTGTTCGGGTATAATCATAACTGTAATTGAATACTACAATTATCTTTGGTCGTAGTGCATGGATAATTTGTGGTCGTGATACTAATGAATACTGCGATTATCTTTGGTAGTAGTCATGGATAATTTGTGGTCGTGATACTAATGAATACTTTGGCGATTATCTTTGGTAGTAGTGCATGGATAATTTGTGGTGCGTGATACTAATGAATACACGATTATCTTTGGTAGTAGTGCATGGATAATTTGTGGTCGTGATACTAATGAATACACAATTATCTTTGGTAGTAGTGCATGGATAATTTAATGGTGCGTATACTTAATGAATACGATTATCATTGGTAGTAGTGCATGGATAATTTGTGGTGGTGATACTAATGAATACACAATTATCTTTGGTAGTAGTGCATGGATAATTTAATGGTGGTGATACTAATGAATACACAATTATATTTGGTAGTAGTGTATGGATAATTTGTGGTGCGTGATACTAATGAATACACGATTATCTTTGGCCATAGTGCATGGATAATTTGTGGTGGTTGATCTTAATGAATACCACGATTATCTTTGGTAGTAGTGCATGGATAATAATTCGTGGTCGTGATACTTAATAAATATCCTTGACACGTAAGCGGGGATGATTCGATGATATGGATTAATTATTGAAATGAGTCTCAAAGAATGAAATATTAATTCATGGATGTTGTAAAAGTCATCTTCTTTGGTAGTAGTGCATTGAGAGACTTGGTATGATTATGACGAGGGATTATTCTAGTATAATCATGGCCGTAGTAATTGAAAATCTGAATATCCTTGGCGATTGGTGCATGGATAATTAAATGGTCGTGATACTATTGTCGCTGCGTCTCGGCATTATTGGTTTTGAGTTGTATATCTTTGGCACAGTAGTGCAAAGATGAATTGTTAATGAATATCTTTGGTAGGATTGCGAAGATGAATTTAATATTTTTAACGATAAAGGTATTCAAGGTATCCTCACCTCTTTATCATACCAGTAGTCGTACCCTAATTTCGAGGGCTAAATTCCATAAGGAGGAGATTGTGAGACCCAGATTTTATCAATAAAGATTTAAATTTTGTGAAATAATTTTTAATGTTATGGTGTGAATTTGAGATAATATTATAGTTGTGGGTAGTATTTATAAATTTTGCAAAGTATGTCACAGTGGTTATATTATATTCGATTGGTGGGGAATATTCGGTTTAACGGGGAATATTAAATACGTATAACATTACTCAATCATTGGTGGACCTACAATGAAATTATTATTCGGATTGAGAAAAGAAACAAAAATATTTTATTGAAATAATTGGCGGAAGTTTTACCGTTGAAGCTGTTGAACTACTCGGTAGTAAAAAAATACGATGTCGTGTGGTTGCATAGTAGCACGGTATTGATTATTGATGCTTATGTGAGAAGTCACTCAGGTTTGATTCTATTATTGTCGATTAATAATATGAATTATTATAGCGATAATGACGTTTTGTTTTATTCATTATTATTAACGTAATAAAATAGAAATATCTTTTATATAAAAGCGAATACTTTATTAAAGTTATTACATAAATAGAATATATTATATTTTATTATGCATAGTGTTGCGTAGTATTTTTGCATAGTGTTACATAGTGTTTGCGTAGTAAAATGTTTTTATATAAATAGAATATATGATATTTTATTTAAAAGATTTTGCTTTAAATATGAATAGTCAGATTAAAGTAAATCAATCTTGGGACCGTTCATGGATTAATTACTATGCATTCTATTTTCCTATAAATAGAAGCTCATTCCTTCATTATTTTCTTACGAATTCACCTGAAACTAGAGAGAATTATAGAGAGAAGCTATAGAGAGAAAATCTATAGAGAGAAAGAAGAAAAGTATTCTGCTTACTTCACTTTTCCAATATTCATTCTTCTTCTAAGGTAAGGGATATTATTTGTTGTACCCGTAAGTGTTATTCTTTCTTATTCATGAAGAAAACTTACATTATTTCATTCTTTTATTATTCTATTTGGAATAACTTTTGTATCTGCCTGACATACCCATATACTTGGTGAAATCCTCTTATTATTCCATTCTTTATTATTCATTGGAATAACTCAGATACGCATCTGTGACATACCTATACATAATCAGTCGTGGTTTACCCTATACTTGGTGACATTCTTTATTATTACATTGGAACATCCATCGGTGTGAATTTCACGACACAGTTCCGATTATTATTATTGATACATTGGAATAACTTTCTATGCCAATCTGCATCTGTCGCATGCGTGGTGATTTCCTTTGTTATTCCATTCTTTATTATACCCGGTTGTTTAAAACTTTGACTTCTATACTCCATGAAATTAGTAGAATATTCTTGATATTTGCGTTTCATCCGATATCTTTTCATGGAAATATTCTTACGATCATTCTTGAATTTTACTCTACAAAAAGCAAGTATCTTGTTGACAATTTGGGCGTTAATAATTCTGGATAAAATAATTCTTGAACTTGTTTTATTGAATTATTATGTCATTATCATCATCCTCATGTTATATTATTATGTTATCTTTTGGCTTACGTGCATAGATGAACTTAGTATGATTATGACCGAGGATCATTCGGTATAATCATGGCTTGTTATAAATGATGTGACAAAAGTCCTCGATTGGCTGTAATGCGGTGATGGATAGTTTTTGGTATAATTATGACCACGGGTGATTCGGTATAGTCAATGACCATTGATAATTTGATGAAAATCCTTGACCAGTAAATGCGGGGATGATTAGATATTGTGGTTTATTCATTAAACTGAGTCTTAGTGATAAAAATTTATGAAAACCTTTTAAAACCTAAAAGATAGTAGACTTTATTTTCTACTTGACTCTTTTAATGGATTAAATGTACCGCATTGCGATTAAACTTGTTGTCTATTGTATTTTATCGGTTTAACCTTTGTTGATGACTAATGATAATTTATTCTGCATTATCTTAGTCATAATATTTCTTCTTGGGCTAGTTGAGCTCACCCTTTCTTTCACCGTATTCTCTTGAGAAATGAGAACATAGGCGGGACGAGTCGGGGAGCGGAGTAATGGTCGAGAGGATAGCATTAGTAGTCCTCACTATTACGTGAAATAGTGTGATAATAGTTGTAATGAGGACTCCTTTTGAGTTTGTATAATATCTAATGAGACAATAATTGTATTCAAACTCACGGTTTATGTCGTATTGTACACAACTGACTATATTAGTAAGTTGTATTTGAATTTATGTACCATGTAAGTGGCGACCAAGATGGGTGGCGTATACCTAATTTTGGGGGCGTCAAGACGATCTTGAAATGTCGGATATACTTATTTGAATCGAACTTGCAACATCGAGATAGCAATACTTAAAAGTATACTCAAAATACTCACAAGAATCTGTTGGATAATATAGAGAGAAAAACTTCAATTTACGGTGTGATTTTCAATTCTAACCTAAGCACCCTATTTATAGGAAAATGCTTAGAACACCAAAGTAAAAATTTATTAAAATATTAATATATATATATATATATAATCTTCACGCACACCTTGGACAATCTGATCTCAAATCTTTTCCATGCTAGTGGGCACACCTACCTTGTTAAAAACGTTTTCTTTAAAACAAATTTAAAACTTTTGAAAAATAATTATTTGGAGTTTTGAACTTCAATAATTCATAATAAATAGCCCTTTTGTCCGAAAAAATCGAATCTACGCATTTTTTATAGGAAATTCAATTCTCTACAACTTTGCGGAAGAAAGTTTTTTCAAATTCAAATGCAAAATTGGCCAAATCCACAAACGAAGGCGATTTTATGTTTATAATCAAATTTCGGTCGAGAAATGGGGTCCACCGACACAAAACATGTGTTAATCATTTAATGCCACAAAATACTCTTCCTCCTCATATACTCATATATTCCACATTCAACGTAAAAATATCACCATTATTATATTATTAAAATATAATAATATATTTAAATGAATTATTTTATCGAGAATAAGATAAAATATTAATTTTCAACAATTGTCACATTAAAAATTTTCTCCATCTATATCCACATAAAATGAATATTTTCCTTATCATATTAATCAATAATTAATTATTCACAAATAATATTACGAAATCACAATAATAATGACAACCAAAGTGATTAGGTTTTTCAATAAAGATTTTCCTTCTTGGCGTGCAATTAGGTGACCAAACCTCTCCTTAGAGCGAGAACTTTCTAGACATTGCCAATAATGTTTTCTAATAATATTATTCGGATAATATGAATTATTGTTTCGATAATGGAAAATACTATGTAGTGACAATTATTAAAACAATGATAATATAAAATATCAATCGCACAATTATTGAATCGATAAAATAAAATATCTTTGAGCGATAATTCTTCGTAACAATTATTGAGTAATTGCCTTTCTTACGTAAGAGTCAATAATTCAAAAATACTTTGTAATACCTGGTGTCTATCTTGTGCAACAATAGCGTATTATTTTACTTTACCCAATTATTCCAACAATGTTAATTCGTAATAATTACGTTATTATTTATAAAACTCTTTTTGTCGTTTTCTTCATCCGACAGTTATTCTATTATGGGGCCTACAAATGGCTGTGGCGTCGTACGAATATTCCCCGACAGAAAGAATATTCCACGACCAAACGAATATTCCACGACACTAATGAATATTTTATAACCGCTTGCTTATTTTATAAAATTTGCATATTTCACCCATAACTTTAAACTTTTATCAATTTAACCATTTACTAAATAATAATTATAAGAAAAAATTGAATACTTTTATTTCATAAAATTCAGGGTCTTACAGTATATATGTAATCATAAAAGGTTTGGTAGGGGACGAATTCAGTACTACTCCACTGATTAAGAGTGGTATGGAGTATATATGGACCGTAACATATAATTTCACTTTCCCACCTGTTAACGCCAAGATCTTCTGCCACGTCCCAATCACGTAAGATGCCCTGATCCTGCACAGTAAACACGATCAACACCAAAAGCTTGACGGCTTCGACCATCGGGGGATAGCTCAGGCGTGAGAGTCAGTACAGGTGTTCACAAGGGTTAACAATGGAGGATAAGAATATCTAATGCCTTGAGAGAGATAAAATTATCAGTTACCTTTCCTTAGAAGACTTCCTTTATGATGATACTCTCTGGCCCGGGTTTACCATGTACCACCAACTCCCGACACCACATCGCGCCCGTTGGCTTACACCGTTAGTCCCATCCCTTTGTCCACCGGGCCGGGTAATCGTCGAATCCTCATTTAATGCGATGTAAGATATCAATCAGCCATTATCTTTATCATCATCACCGATCAAAGATGTATATATTTAAATATCAATTTGGTCATTGCTCGACCCAAACCCAACAAAGAGGACCCAACTGTAATGACCCGGTAGATGAACCAAGTAACTCGGCCCAATCCCTTTGGCCCAATGCCTAAAATATCATGGCCCAACATTGCCCCCCGGTCTTTTATTAAACAGGATGATTAATGAAAGAGTATAAATGGCATCGGGAAAGAGTATAAATGGCATCGATCCAGGGCAAAAGGATTTATAATAAAGTCAATAAAGGCCCAAAATATAGCTTACCGAGTCTCATGCCCATCTTCGCCAACCTTCATAGAAGTACGAACCGAAGAGCCTTTAAATACCGAAGAATTATAACGAATGCTTCCTCGATGTGTCCCTGGATAAACGGACATGAGTCTGTCGTGCAAAAAAGAGAAAAATCCAAATGACTCCTCCTACTGCCGAAGAGCTAAAAATATCTCCCATAGAAGCCGATCTTCCTTCGGACACCCCGATTGAAATCGTGATTTCTAACAAAGAGCCCGAAGAACAAGTAGAGCGCATATCGAGGAGATCCCTCACTCCTTGCCAGAATCCAATGAGAATCTCCCATGTCGACCTCTAATATCGTGCGTTCGTGATACCGATGATCATCGGTTCGGCAACAGCTTCATCACGGACCTGATGGACGAAGGACTGAAATACCGGACTAAAGGAACTTGATAGTTCTGACTTTACTCATTTACATCGTTGCCCATCAATTTGAACTGATTGACTAATAATGGTCATCTGCAGGCAAACGCTATCTTCGGGTACCTCCGTCTCAAATACAAAGAAGCCGAAGAGGATACCGAAGAGAATGCCGAAGAGAATACCGAAGAGAATACCGCTCGAAGGGATAACGCCATTCGGAAGTCGGGTCATCTTTGATATATCAGGGATTTGATGTCTAGTTCGGATCCATCATAACTCGTGGCACATCGTCAGAAGCTTGAAGAAGAGCTTAAAGAGTCTCGGGCCCTTAGGAATTTGGGTCCGCCACTGAGCGAAGACCTTCGCAAAGAAATTCAGGCAGCATACAGAAAATTCGTTGAGCCGAACGATGAGATCGTCCATATGTATGCCAAAGGATATGAAAATCTGCCGAAGTAAAGGCAAGAAAAGCTTGTCGCGGCCAAGGTAGATCCATCTCTTCTAGATTCTTTAGAAGGCGGCGATGACAAGGAAGAAGCCTGAAGATGACCTCCCCTTTATCTTTATCTTTATTTGTAGAGTAAAATTCAAGAATGCTCAGAAGAATATTTTCATGAAAAATACTGGATGAAGCGTAAATATCAAGGATATTCCACTAATTTCATGGAGTATAGAAGTCAAAATTTTAACCAACCGAGTATAATAACGAATGGAATAACAAAAGAAATCACCATGCATGCGATTGCCATGACGAGCGGGTTATTCAATGAAAAATAATAACGGAACCGAATTCGGGTGAAATTCACAAGCGAGATGTTCCAAATGAATAATAAGTGAGGAATAATAAATAATGGAACCCGTCCCATGTAAAGCGCACGAGACGGTATATTCCGATAAAATAATAAAGACGGAATAATAAATAATGAAACCAGTCCGATGTAAAACACGACATGGATATTCCAACGTAATAATAAAGATGCGAGAATAATAGAAAGATGTCACCAAGTATAGGGTAGCCTTGCGTATCATGTTATTCAACGAAACAATAAAGAAATGGAATAACGAAGTTCTCTTCTTGAATACAAAAAGAAATAACACCCACTACCGTAAAGAACCGGATATAAGAGTAGGGAAGTAGCGAATACTTTTTTATAGTTTCTTATAATTTCTCTCTGACGGGTTTGATGAATTTGTAAGAAATAATGAAGGAATGAGCTTCATTTATAGGAGAATGGAAAAGAAGCGTGTAAGGATTTCTTAACGCAGATGAAATAATTCAAAGACTCACAGATGAAAATTTTGATACTACATATTCAAATTGTCAAACCTTCAACCAATCATAACAAAGCAAGACAAAATATAATACATATATATATATATATATATATATAATACTAACTACCTCTATTATAATTCAACTTCATTCCCCACCATTTCCTACTCATATAATAAACATATATACTATAATCATACACACATCACTTTCACCCTTTTCTTTTCCCCACCACTTCCCACTCACACACATATTATATTATATATATACACTCACACATAACAACCTTATATACATAAACTCCTCCCTATACGTGATCTCTCTCCACCCCCAATTCCAAAATTAGTTTTTCAATACATATGGGCCCCACATTGTGGCCCCCATATGTGGGCCCCACTTTTAAATAATTTTTTACCGATTATTTTGAAAAATGGGTAAATGGAGATTCATAAAATAAAGCAAAACTTACACAAATACCTCATAAAAAATCACATTAATAATTTTAACAAAATTTATCACCTTTATTATAATTCACAATATTAATCCACTGTGTCGTTCCTGGGAAAGGGGCTTTCCAATAAGGATTTCTCCCTATTAGCGGCCTTGATTAGGTGACCAAACCTCTCTTTGGCGTAACTTCAGACATCGTTAATATTGTAATTTATAATATTAATAACTCCGTCATTTCAATTATTGATTTAATAATATATAAAATATCGACAATAATTGAATCAAATAATGTGAGATCTTATCAACAATTACTATATAGCAATAATTGAACAAAAGCGGTGACTTCACGTAAGCATTAATAATCAATACCGGTGTACTATTATTCTTTGTACTTTTACTACCGAAGTAGTTCAACAAGATATTAACTATGAATACTTCCGCCGTTATTTTCAATAAAATATTTTTGTCATTTTCTCAATCAAATGAATAATTCCGTTGTAGGGTCCACTAATGATTGTCTTGCCGTCGTCTAATATTTCCGAAACCACAAAGAATATTCCCGACCAATCGAATATAATACAACAACTTACAAACTTTACAAAATTTATAAATACTACCCATTTATAACATTATATCAAATCCACACCATAATATTCAAAAAATATTTCAAAAATTTAAATCTTTATTTATAAAATCTGGTCTCACATTTCTGTAGGACTGATTCCATTATTTATTATTACTCGTTGAAATAACTTTGTTTATGCAAAGATCGCATGCATGGTAATTTCATTGTTATTACATTCTTTATTATTACATTGGAATATCCTCGCCGGGTCGTATTACACTTTGACACAGATTCATTATTTATTATTGTTGGAATAACTTTGCACATCTGCATCTGCATGCGTGGTGATTTCTTTTGTTATTCCATTCTTTATTATACTCGGTTGGTTAAAGTTTTGACTTCTATACTCCATGAAATTGGTGGAATATCCTTGATATTTACACTTCATCCAAAGATTTTTTAGTGGAAATATTCTTCCGAGCATTCTTAAATTTTACTCTACTGAAAAGTATCGTGTTGACAATTTGACGTGAGTAGTTCTTGAATAAATTAATTCTTGAACTTGTTTTATTGAATTTTATATCATTGTTATCATCCTTATATTTATATTTTGTTGAAAGTCATCGTGGCACCTGAGTGCGTAGATGGACTTGGTATGATTATGACCAGGATTATTCGTTGTAATCATGTAGTAGTAATGTTACAAATGATGTGGTAAAGTCCTCGTTGGCCCGTGGTGCATTGATGGACGATTGTTGGCATGATCACTGACCATTGATGAATACTACGAATATCCTTGACCAGTAGTCTTGCGGATAATTTGTGGTTGTGATACTTATGAATATCCTAGGCCAGTAGTCTTTGGGATGAGGTGGATTATTTATTAAGTTTGAGTCCAAGCGATAAAATTGATGAAAACCTTTTAAATCATAAAAGATAGTAGATTTTATTCTCTACTTGACTCTTTTAATGGATTTCATGTTCATTGCAGCTAAACTTGATGTACATTGTATTTTATCGGTTTAACATTGTTGAAGACTAATGATAATTTATTCTGCATTATCTTAGTCATAATATTTCTTCTTGAAATTAGTTGAATTCATTTCTTTCTTTCGTTTCTCTTCTCTGAAATGAGAACGTGGCATGGGACTCAATCGGAAAGCGGAGTGACGGTCGAGATGATAGTATTAGTAGTACTCATTATTACGTTAAATAGTGTGACAATAAATGTAATGAGGACTTATTCGAGTGGATATTGTTTAGAAGACAATATTTTTATTAAAACTATGCTCTCTTTGTTGTATATTTAAAATTGTATTTGTATTACGTATCACGTATTTGGCGACTCGAATAGGTGATGTATACCTATTTTTTGTGCGTCGTCATGATTAAGCTATTCTTTTATGTTGGTCGTTACTTCTCTACAGGCCAATCAAAATTATTGGCATTAGAGAGAGTAATGCCAACATAAAAGAATTTTCGACCGCATTAAAGAGAATAGTGGCTGGCCCCAACCCAGTCCATTAGATCTTTCATTGGACGACTGAATAATAATTAGTTGAAACAGTGACCAGCTGTTTTTATAGAGTTTTAGACGAATTTATATGTCGTTTTAAATGAATTTATTTATTTTAATTATTATATTAGAAAAAAATAAACTTGTAAATAGTAGATATTATATTTAATATTATACAATTATTTTTTAAAATTTTTGTGTACAATTTTAATATATTAATGGAGGGAGAGATGGAGTAGTCGGTACCAGTGATCAAGGATGCACTAACTTTGATTAATGATTAAACAAACATATGTACTACTACTACTAATGCTACTTAATTAATTAAAACCGTAGGATCACAGGTTTAACAGGTCTACATTTAAAAGTCAACCTTGTAGAATAAAAAAATTGTTTGAAATGCCTCCTATTGGTATTAATGGATGGATAAATTTAAGTCTAAACTAATTATGGAACTCCACTATCCAAGATCCCATCTTCTCCCGAGAAAGTGATTTGTTGAATACAAATGAATTGAAGTCAACATACATATCCACTCACTTGGATTTTGTAGCCGCCGCTTGCTTCCATCCATGGTATTTATGTTATGTTTGTCTGTAAAAATTATATATAAAATAAAATGATTAATTTTAAGTGTTTTGTTTGTTTTTAAATTTAAATTTGAGATTATTTATTCAAAGATTATAAAATAATTTAATAATCTTGAGATTATAATTATAATTCTGAAATTATATTCTTAGAATTAATAGTCTTAAAATTATAATTCTTACAAACAAACATAACCTTAGTATATCATCATCCTCTCTTCTCTCTCTCTCTCTCTCTCTCTCTCTAATTTGCAACACAGGAGGAAACCCATTCCGTTATCTGAACGAACAGAAAAACTGCCTCAATTCTCACAAATTTCTACTCATATGAAAAGTAAATAAGTTCTACCTTATGTGAATTCTTTTACTATTGTAGCTTGTTTTAGACCATTTAACGACAACATCAAAACCGACCTAGCTAGCATGAAACAATTCTCTAATATTTGGATCACTCACCGAGGTAAAATTTGTTTAGACAAACATATACATTTCAATTAGTATCGTATTTTATGATTATGATTTTACTGTATACACCTTTTTCATTTCTTCGAAAATCGATTTTACGTCTCCCTCTAAGTTTAATCCCGAAATGAATCAATTCTCTAATATTTGGATCACTCACTCACTCACTCACTCTAGTAAAATTTGTTTAGACAAACATATTAATATCTATTCGAGTAAAATCGATTTTCCGTCTCCCTCTGCGTGTATATCATCGATGAATCTTTCATTGTTCTCAGTTTTAACATGGATATACAAATTAATTATAATTCTTGCGTCTCTTTTATGTGAACTTAATGATACTTTCTCCATTTTAAAATTAAAAATACATTTTGACTTTTTTTGAGCCAATACCAAATTCCTAAACTTTAAAATTGAGATAAAGTTATTTAATTTTAATGTAAACAAATATAACAATTATAAACTAATTATAAAGTACTACTAATTATCATCTTAATTGTTTCCAAAACTTGAACAAAATTATATCAATTTTAAACTTTAGGATTTTACAAATTGACTTTAAAAATTCAAAATATATATCTCTAATTTTGGAGCAGGCCTAGTATATTATTGTAAATTCTAAATCAGAGTTGATTTTTATCATGAACGTCGAGCTCAAAATATTAAAAAAAACAAAAAAAACTTGGACATGAAATTCACCCTAATAATGAAAGCAGCAAGAGAAAAGAATACCACCAGCGGGATTTTCAGTTGAAGAGAAGGAAATGTTGATCCCTATTTCTCTTACGCAGTTTGTACAAATGCTATAAAGGGAAATCAAATCCAGATGGATCAGTCCTAAATTCTTGGTATAATAGTAAGATTAATTAAGCTGGAAAACTTATGAGAAGGGACTTGATTAGAATTCTCACTCCTCGACTAAATATTTACTTGTTTTTCCCCACTCTGAAATTACCAGCAATGGTAGCCCTTTCGGATCTCTGCAGTGAGAACTTTCAACTCTAGTCCAGTAGTCATGTCTACCAACCCTTTCCTTGATAAAATGCTAAGGTTGAGAGACTAACCTGGCAATACATTCTCACCTTGCAACTTTACATCCTTCTCTGAAAAGAGGAATAAAACTAAATTAGCTGAAAACAATGCCCCTTGCATCCATTATCATAATGCAGTTGATAGAAGTAAATGGTCATAAACCACCAACTTTCAGCAGGTTTCATTACACCCTCATCAAAATACAACCAACTTAAAAACTTCAGACAACATCACAAGCATTAATCTTCTTAACATCATAAAAGGGCCCTCTAATAATTGTAGACTTTGGGGCAAACACAGATACACGTCAACTTCTTCATGCAAGCAACACAAGATAAGGCCATGATATGTAGCCCAATCCGAGCTGTCATGTCACTTCAATAATTCTGCCAACCATCCTATCTTCTGCACTACCCATATCCACTTCCAACTGAGCAGCTGGAAGTAGTCATTTTGCCCAAGTAGAAGCTAGTTTCTGTCTTTGCATTTTTCCATAGCTCTGGAAGCTGTGGACCAAACCAAACCAAACCAAACCAACGAGATAAGATTCAGGACTATTTGTCATGTTATCATATGATTGAAAGCCAGGAAATATACTGGTTCATTTGTTTGGTAAGCAGAATATAAATGCAAATTCATAAAATTGGCATGTTTCAGACAAATTGAAACCACAATGCTCGCCATATAACTTTGTTACTGATTTTCCTCCTGGGCAAGGTAAAGATGTAGGATCAAATTTCGGAACTATCCATTAACTAATAAGTCTAATATACAGTCTACAAAGTATCAACTATATCAGATATAACCTTGCCCATTATCATTGTTGATTAACAATCCACGAATTTGCCCATCACTGAAAGCCGTTAGATTGCATTACTCTTTGTTAACGCCAAGATCTTTCCACGCGCCTCAATCACGTAAAAGCGATTCCAATTCTGCACAATTCAACATGTCAATACCAGAAGCTTGACGGCTTGGACCGTCGGGAGATAGCTCCGGCGTGAGAGTCAGTACAGGCAGATACAAGGATAACAATGGAGGATAATAGCTCTAGTGTTTTGATAAAAGAATTATCAGTTACCTTGTTTATGTTGTCTTCTGCTATCATATACTACTTCCTTTTGTCTTGCATGCTGCCGACCTTCCCTCACATCAGCCAAGTGCACACATCCCACCGGATAATCCCATCACATTTCACCGCTGACTAGGCTCTGTCCAATCCTCATTAATGCATTGCAGGATAACAATCAACCGTTATCTTTGTCATCATCACCGGTCAAAGCTCAAATGAAAATATCATTTACCTAACGGTTCGGCCCACTGACTCGGCCAAATACTTTCAAGACCCAGGCCCAACATGTCTAAAGTATTATAGCCCAACACTCTTCAAAGTACATAGCTCGATCCAAACATACCCAATTTCTAAGTAAATAAAACCCATCTTTTATAAAGCATAAAATTGAAATACTGAGATAAAGACAATTTATAATGTTTTGATATTTAATTGGTTCATTAATTAGCTTCTCTCACTCTGCGCTGATGACAATATTTAGAGGTCTATGGGGGCATTATATGTATGACCTCAATGGACATCTCTAGGATATGACCAGGTAGAATATAAGTACAAGCATGTGGAAACATTTTCCCTAGTCTTCATGTGGAGATTTTTGTATAAATGGTGAATGAATTAACAAATAATACATACCTAATCCAATAGCATCAGAACCCTTCATGATCTTCAGCCCTTACACGGATCAATACACATCCTATGACAACCAATAAGAAATTATCTTGGTGACAATAGAACTATAAAACAAACAAAGTTTAAGTTTAATAAAGTAAGATGTTCAACTTCAAAAGAATTAAATAGATTCCCACTACAAGACAGTTTACAGAGCCCCAAAATATATATATATATATATATATATATATATATATATATATATATATATATATATATATATAGGTGGTTCTAATGAAGAATTCAAGCTTGAAACATTACATCTACAAATCATTTTAATTAAGTTGGGATATGTTGGACACTTCCAAAATATACAATTCTCCATCCAATAAACAGCAGATAAAATGATCTACTATCCAGAGAGAGAAGCACACAGATATGAACCGTAAATCAAGGCAACATATTTGAACACCTGAGCAGCATTGTGCTTGAAAAATCAACAAGCAAATAATAAATAGAACACCCATATTATTGAGAAGAACTTGTTTCGATATTCAGGTTAGCTTCCTTAAAGGTATGTATAACTATTTTTGTATTCAAACTTTTGTGCTGCATGGGCATAGAGAAGTACAGAAGTGCCAAATTTGCAAACACCCTTGCTTTGTTTTTGTGTATATAGTAGTGAATTCTTGCCTATAATTTTCCATCATACTCAATACGCTTATTTCCAAGAATGAAAAGCTTGATATATATAACACGCGAGTTTTGAAATACAACTATCTTAATTGAGACCTCACTAAGTTCTTAGTTTTCTTTCCAAATACAGTTCAGCACGTGATCCGAAATGGTAGAGGAAGAAATAACCAAAAGCATATATAGACTATAGTGTTAGTCATCCATACAATCTGTGCATGTCCAGAATCAACACAAACACCAATGGTAACAGGAAATGTGTGTATAGGTTAATTTGCACGGCTTACACAAGTGCTTTAAATACACAATTTTCAGAGAAAAAGGACCAAAAGGATGACAAAATAATTAATTATGCCCCTTTCAATAAAAAAGAAGCAAAGCTAGAGTTTCTTACGAAACATGATAGTCAAGTCTCTACACCTAAACTTCACACAAAACAAAAGACAATAGCACAATATTATTCTATTATTTGATATTATATAAGATGAAAGAGATGGATAGAAACATGAAAGCAAAGTGAACAAGTGAAATGGAGTGAGACTTACTCCCATGGAACATCTCCCACAAGCATCCAGTCACTATCTTTGTCCTCATATGTGAGAACGTATTCTGAACCATGCAAAAGATCTCTCAACTTGCTCTCACTCAGCATTTCCCTCCCAGAAGTACTCTGAGATCCACATTGACCTGGAACTTTCGAAAAGCCGTTAAATCTAATCCCCGGTGAGAGAGTGCTAATTCTGATTATAGCATACAGTGAAGCACACAGCACTGAATCCAAAATTTAACCATAATATCACTATCAAACTGTATGAAAATATAGCTCACCTAAAGTAAAACAACGGAACATCTTCTCAAGAGCAGAAGAAAGTTCTTGATATGTAGAATAGTTTCTCAGATCTACCTTCCTTAGATAAGGAGCACCATCCATGCTGACCTTAATAAATAGAGCACCAGGACCAGGTTTTCCATCAACTTCTTCATTGTTCTTCGAACCGGTCGCCAGTGTGTTCTTCCTAAATGATCTGATAGGAGGCCATCCAACTACCTGTGCCCTGTGAAGAAAACAAGATTAGTAATAAAATTACTATGGAGTGCTAGACTGTATCAACCCCATTTTCCATCTTTTCTCATATTCCTTTTTGGCCAAAACACCAAATAGTAAGTAGTTTACTCTTACTTGGCAGCAGGTGCACTGCTATTGTTGTTAGATCCATTCATTTTTCCGGTTTTTGGATGATGCTCCTTTGGGATGCTTTTAGAAGAACCTCTTTCAGTACGGCAGGCTGTGTCACAGCCAACCCGGATGATAGCATTACATTAAATAGTTGCACAGCCCGTAAATTTTCCATGTCCCACAGGTTTTGGAGTTTCAGAATCAGACCTGGCCGTGTTAAACATCCAATTTCCTTCAGTAAATGAAGAACCTTTTTATTTCTGAAAAGCCATCCATAGTGTCAGAGAACCCTCTTTTCTTACTCGAAACAACAGTCTTTTGTGTTAACGAGCAGATACCATCCTTCAAAGGAAGCAAGTGAAACAAGGGTTTCTCATCAAGTTTCCCAGAGTCCAGCAGGTTGAATTCTGGATCTCGTTCTGGGGACTGAGATCCAGGAAGACCAAGCCTCAATCCTGTAGCCTTGAGATTAAGATTACTCTTACCCTCCTCAGATATGATTGATACGTCACAGCTGTCTACTGAAGAACAATCTGACAATCCAAGGTAATTAAGTTCTTTCAATCCCAAGCCAGTAGGGAAAACAGAGTCCTCAGAGACTGAAGAAGCCACTAAAGACGCATTGCCCTGCCCTACCCCCTCAACACCCAACAGAGGCGGAGACATCAGACACCAAAACTCTCAGAATTGCCTCTAAATCTGCAGAAGTAGCGACACGTTAATATCCTAGACCGAATCACCATGGAAAAATGCACCAACAGGTGACAGCACATATAAAGAATTAAATGTTGAGAAAATTCAATTAAAAAGAGGGAGAAAGAATGGCAATAACTAAGATATTAAAATAGGATTTGAACATATTAAAAGTAATTGTTTCTACTGACAACAAAATGCTCCATAGCATATTAAGTTAAATCAAACACAGAGATATGCAATAGAGCTTTTTAACAGATTATAAGTGAAAGGATAATATAGAAGGACAATTCAATCAACCATGGAAAACCATTTCAAAACACAAGACCAACCATGGGAGGCAGGTATGTATATCAATAGCTAATGGAAAAACAATCTCCATTAGAAAGTTTTGTAATATAAAAATGGATCTAAAATTTCTGAAAATTTTAATTACTTCCTATGCCAAAAGCTTGTTTGAACAGAATTCTGAAAAAGGAGTAAACAAAGAAGAAACTTTTGGTATGAGATGAGAGAAATCCTTTTTGCCGGCCCTTGACCTCCTAAAATGACTCGAAAGCAAGAAAGATTCAAATATTATATCCCTATAACTAAAGTTAAGAATCGACAAATATCAACATACTAAAACTATTGTATTACAGCACCATGAGAATGTTTTTACTTGCAGTAAAGAGGAATCTATTTATTAAGTACCGACGATAAAGTAAAATCATAGTTACAAAGCTTTCACCAGAGCAAAATTAAACAATGGTGAATCCATGGGGGAAAAGGTTCCTTTCAGATAAACAAGACAATAGTTTAAACAAGAACGAATCTATTAAATATTTAATTCCACTTTGTTTGGCTAATTAAACAATGATTTAGAGAGCGATAATGAAAAGCTGTAGCAATATAAATCCACGGATATCTCAGCTTAATTTAATGTCATTAGAAGGCTAAAGAAATCATTAAAAAGAATATTTCACACGAAAAACTTCATAAGTAACCAAAAAAATACAGATTAACTATCTAAGTTCAAACAACACAATTACACAAAGATCTCAGCTCACAAAGGCCTAAACAAGCTCAATACTGACAATAAACTTAAAAATAACATGTTTTTTATAAAAAATAAATAATAAAATTGATATATGCTTAACTCATACCTGAACAAGTGGTTGGAATATTTTGTCTGTTAATCGCAGACAAGATGAAGATAAATTGATGCTTTGACAGCAGAGCGAAGAAAAGACGAAAGCAGAACAGAACAGAACAGAACAGAGAGAGTTTAAGTTTAAGCAGTCCATTAAGCAGAAAGCAAAAATGTACGCCGAGAAACTCTAAGCTAGCTGGCAGTAAAATGAAAACAAAGAATAAAAACATAATTTCAAAAGAAAACAAAAGCAACTAATACTAAGTATGGAAAGTAGCTAATTGGAATCCATAATGTCCATCTTCAAATAATAAAATTTATAAATTTGGTATGAATAAGAATAATTTAATTCATTTCAATTACAATTAAATACAATTTTTTTCATTTTATATAAGAATGAATACTCACCTTTATTAGTTCGATCCAAAAGTAGCATAAGGGAGAGTGAGAGGGGCTAAAAAGGAAGAAATTTATAGATAAAATCGTGTTGATTAAATTCGGTCTGATGCTGCTCCGATTTTTGAGTTTGTGAAAAAAAAATGGTGGGATTAACTAACTATCTGGGCTGGGAAATCCACAATCATAGTTTGAGCATTAGCAAATAGTAGTAGTAGCAAGTGAGATTATATTTAGGAGTCAGCATTATGCGGTTTGATGCGGTTTTAATTCGTTAATAATATAATTTAAATTTAAATATAAAAAATAATTTAAATAAAAATATGAGTAGAATTTAAGTAAAATTATATTTATTTTGAATTCAAACTACTCAAATTTTCAATTATTACTGATATACACTTGATTGATACATAATGGAGTAGAATCTCGATATATTCTCTTATAAGATGTACAAAGTTTAATAAAATTAGAAGAATTAGTTATTATTTTTTATTTTGTTTTAAATTTTGTGTGATTTTATATTTGTGAAGTATAATTGTGATTTTATTTTCTTATTTTTAGGTAAACTAATAAGTTGAATTTATAATTATATGTATTATGGAGACTCAAATTTAAGCTCGAATTTAATGCCGACAAGTAATTTAAATATAATTTGATCCAAGTCGGATCAAATTCGAGTAATGAATATTCGAGTCTAGTCAAATTTGAGTAGAATTTTTTAAATACAATTTAAATTTAAGTCAAATTTGAATATGAATTTAATATTTTAAATTAATACGTTTTTATACAAAAAAACTATTATTACATAAAATAATCACATACCGCTGAGGTAACACCCATAAATTAGTTATTGAATTAATAGGTCATGTCAACAATAAATTTATGAGTGTCACGTCAGCGATACGTGAACGGTATATGACGTTTTTAATGTGATAATAGCATTGCTCGTTTTTGTGTGTGTGTGCCGTGGGCGTGGCGTGTTCCAACTGTCCAAGTAGAGATGATCCTCACATGAGTGAGAAAGGCAGAGAGCTCACGTGTGAGTTTGATTATTTTTTTTTTTTGGAGGGGTTTTGTTTTCTTCTACTTGACTTTGATGGTAAATATGGAAATATCTCGGACCACTTTTTGCATGCGAGTAAATATGAATTTAAAGTAGTAAACTTAGGAGCCGTTTGATTATTCTTTTTACTTTCGTTTTTAGATGATTTTAGTTTTATTTAATTTTAAGAGTGAAAATATAAATTTAAAATTATTATTTCATAACTAACTTTAACCATTAGATTTTATCTTATTTTATATAGAAATAAAATTTTAAATTTTGTTATTAATAAGATCTTATGCCTGAACCTCATTAAAGTCCGAATGGCTCTATGTATTGTCAAAATTAAAAATCAAGTTTTAGATATTTTTACTCTTTTTTTTCCTTCCGAAAGAGATTTTACTTCTACTTCTTTAGAAGCAAAAATATTTAACAAACAACTTTTTTATTACTGATTTCAAAAAGTAGATATAATATTAAAAATTGAAAGCAAAAATAGTTATCAAGCGGGCGCTTATCATTTCATTGACTTATTAGTTTTTTTTAAAAAATTAATTAATTAATTATTCATCGCAAAAAAAAGTGTCATTTGTGTGAATTTTTTTAAGGATATTTTTCTAAAATCAGCATGGCAAGGGCAGTAGTACGACTATAATCAATTGATTGCTAACAAATGGTCCATGCCGATAAGTTCGCCACTTACTTTAAAGGGATTTCAGCAAATGGCTAGCCCACCACACATAGAGCCCGTTCCTTAACACACGCAAGACGATCAGATGGGTCATAGGAGTATTTTTTTTTTAGGGTAAAATATAAATATATTCTTCGAACTTTAGTTATATTTGGATATTGAGTTCCTTTCTTTTAGTTAACGCAAATTAAGTCTTTTTTTGTTTAAAAATTTAGATATTGAGTTCTTAAGTGTCACATGTGCGCTGACCTGCCTACGTGGCACACGTGACACCACTGACGTGTACTTTTCTAAAATTAATTTCCAAAAACATGTTACTCCATAGAATTAAACCCAAGACCTCCAATTTGAAATTTTGGTCAAAAGATCACTCAAGCACCACATGTCTAAATACTTTCCATTTCACTTTGTGGGATACAACGTTTTATCATCCCATCTGCACCATGCTTAAATAAGAACGGTTCATCCCACATATACCTTTACACATCATGTAGGAACTTCTTTTTCTGCTACCGTGTCAAGTCCGGAGGGAAGATATTACTCACTAAATAGTTGACAAAATCAGCAAACCATGCATGTGATTGTGTTTTCTGCATAATGATGGAATTCATGATTCGTGTTTAGGATTGGGATATACATTTACACCGCATGTAATCTGAAAGAAAACATGTGTTTTAAATCCTCTTTAATTGTAATTCACATAAGAATATAGTGCATTAATTAATTAGGGTGTTCAATACAATTCTATCAACTCGTGGATTTGGATTAATTTGTTTGTAATGCATCAGAAGGTGGTTATAAATACTGATGAGTTCTTGATTAACAATCTAGAATGGTAAGCATAATTAATAAGAAGTGTGTTGATATAAGTGAAGTAATAAGTTCAGTTGTAATCTTAATTCTCCATAACTTGATTTTAATCTAGTGGTATTTAATAAGTAGTTTTATTAATTATTTTAATTCATAATCCTAAATCATTTGTTTAAATAAAATTAATTTGGTTATGAGTTAGTATTTGGTACCTTTTTTATTAAATAATTTCTGGGAACGATACTTCTATTTATACTTTATTACTTGTTGACCGTGTATACTTACACGTATTCATTGTTTGCAAAATCAACCAACAAGAACCTTAATAACGATGGTTTTTTTTTGTTTTTATTATTATAATAACTATAATAATAACTATAACTATAATAATACAAGTAATAATAAATTAATTTAGTTCAAAACATATTTCTTGGGATAATCTAACACTTGGACATGTGGTGTTTGGGTGATCTTTTGACCAAAATTTTAAATTGGAGGTATTGGGTTCAATTCAATGGAGTAACATGTTTTTGAGAATTAATTTTGAAAAAGTACACGTCAGTGGTGCCAAGTGTGCCACGTAGACAGGTCAACGCACTTGTGACACTTGAGGATTCTATATCCAAATTTTTTAACAGAAAGAGGCTTGATTTGCGTTGACAAAAAAAATGGCTCAATACCCAAAAACACCTAAAGTTTAGTGACCATATTTGCATTTTACCCTTTTTTATATATATAGTACAAATCTAAAGTATAACTCTTAAATAACATATTCTCTTAAATAACATACATTTATAAAAGTTACACGATTTTTTTAAGATTTTTTTAAAAAATAAGTAGGGCCTCAGGTGGTATTTTTATAAATAAAAACAAAGTAAGTGGGACCACTCTCTTTTAATATTATTTTATTTTTTAAAAGAATCTTCAAAACGACATAGTTTTAATAAAGGTATGTTATTTAAGAGTTATGTATCTCTCTTAAAAAGCATACCTTTATTAAAACTACGTCGTTTTGAATATTTCTTTAAAAAACAAGTAGGGTCGTGAGTGGTATTTTATAAATAAAAAAAAAATTAAATGGGACTACTTTTTAATATTATTTTGTTTTTTAAAAGAATCTTCAAAACGAAGTAATTTTAATAAATGTATGTTATTTAAGAGATATGTTTTAGATTTGTTGTCTCTCTCTCTCTCTCTCTATATATATATATATATATATATATATAGAGAGAGAGAGAAGAGAGAGAGCTTAACATTTGATTGAAGATTTTGACTATAAAAATAATAGAATAAGTTTGTTTCAATTAATGTATTATCATATATATTTTATGTAGTCTAACTATTATGTTTTAAGCTTCAAAAAATATTTTTTGAATACAACTTATACTTTATATTTTAAAAAAGAAGCAATATTTGGAATACAACTTATACTTTATATGTATTATCATATATACTTACACTTATACTTTATTTATTTTGAATGAAGACAATATTTTAAAAAAGATATCATTTTCATTTTTGCCCTGACCACTAAAATTTGAGGAACACATCATCTCATTACAAACCCTGACTCAAATTTAATTACAAAGAAATTTGGAATAAATAAATTTATAGATATTTTACGATAGTTAATAATGTGGCATGATGCCATCCTTTGATATAGACCGGAGAGAAAGAAAAAGAAAAAAAGGAACAATTATATTTTATATGACATTTTAAAAAATAATTACAACAATAGTGCACTCATTAAATATTTATAATATTAATTGTTAACGCCAAGATCTTTTGCTACGTCCCAATCACGTAAGACGTCCTGATCCTGCAACGTAAACACAATAAGCACCACAAGCTTGACGGCGGTTCCGTCGGGGGATAGCTCAGGCGTGAGAGTCAGTATATGAGTTCACAAGGTTTATCGAAAATGGAGGCTATATCGCCTAGTGTATTGAGAGAGAGATAATAATAATTCTCTATGTCTATGTGATTATTATTGAAGAAGTGTATGAGAACGTACCTCTTGGTGAAGACTTCCTTGCTAAGTTATACTCTCTTTGCCTGGATTACTGTGCCACCCACTACTACCTGACACACCCCCTTTGATCTGATGGGTCCTGCCGACTGTATATAGTTTATCCACTTGCTTTTGGTCATTTTATTCTACTGACCAAATAGGTTATGATCCCATCCACATTAATGCATGGCAGGTTCTTTAGTCAACCGTCATGCTTTTTCATCATTGCAGGTCAAAATGATAGATATTAAAATGTCCAAAGGATCGACCCACTGGATCGACCCGGTCTTATAAGTTAAAAAGAAAATAATAAGATAACTGGGCTCAAAGACTTCCGTGGTTTATTAATAAAAAGGCCCAATAGATTGATTAAAAGAATAAGCCCAATACACATTGCCAATGATGAGAAAATATCATGACCCAACATTGCCCCTAGTTTTTGTTGAGCAGAATGTTTAATAGAAAACTATAAATAATCCATGATATTTCTTGAGAATCGATAATAATAAGATGTAATTAAAAGCGTACCCATTTATTGCTCACGAAATGAGACGAAAGGAAATTAAAGGCCCAAATCGGAAAGCCCCTATCCATTAAATATCCGGACCGAAACCGGACGCTTCCCATTCAAATTCCAAATTATTACTAGCATTTAATGTACACCTTGAACAGTGTATAGCAAATCGATATAAAGGATAACTTTACCAAATTTGGCATTTTACTGTTCATTTGAAATTGAGCGCCCTTTTAAACTTTCGATCTTTCTCTGCAAATCATCACAAATGGCTTCCCACCACCCCGAGCGAGTTCCCCCATACCGTAACACCAATCACAATGGTTCCACGAAACTCCGATCCTCACGAAGGGACTTGACACGAATCCCAAGCGAGAAAACTCAAAAACCCCTCTCGAATACTACGAGATGCGGAGCGATTTCTCGCGCCAACATTTCTTCTATCATAACGAAATTTGAACTAAAGAGGTTCGATCTGGGGTTCCACATTTCGGATACCCGTGCGATCGAGGTACCCGATGCGGTGAAAAAAGATGTACCCAGCGGCTGAAGGATGGGCGGTAGTCCGGTGACCTTCTTTGGAGAAGGGGTTCGTTTCCCCCTACGTCTTTATAGTGACTCTACTAGGATTTACGGGTGTGGGGTTTCTGGCGGTGCCAAACTCCTACATTCACATTCGGCCTTCGTGGCCTTACGCCATGAATTGGGCGTCGAGCCCTCCACGGACTTCTTCTTCACTTGTCTACAAAATAAGACAATCCGGGAGAAGGGGTTGAGGCCCTTAGCAAGCATTCTCAAGTGCGGAGAAAATTCGATGAGCGTTATTTGGTGAACACCCTTGAGCAATAGGGGTGGCACGAGAAATGGTTTTTAAATCGAAAGGCCACGAGATTTCTTCTTTCTGAATCGGGCAAGCGACGAAAAAGATATCTGGCGACTTGAGGCGTTTACGAAGAAGCGGGAAGTGGAAATGATGGAACTATTCGACAACTTCCAGAAGGAAGAGTGGAAATATGGACTCCTCTCGAAGCGAGCATGGTTATATGACCGTAAGTGTAAGTACCGACTTATTTCATATATATATTTTTGAAAATATTTTATGATATATAATTTCAACATAAAATTGTTTGATTTATCACGATATCTTTGATCGAATGAGCTCCTTAGAAATAAAGGAGTTCGAAGATTTTTGTCCGGAAGTCTTGAAAACAATTGAGGCTATACCAATGAAAATTACTCCCGTCGAACCAACACCGAAATTCATACGGATGAATTTCAAATAGAAAAGCGAGGCGAAGAGGTTCTCATACGAAGAGACCCTTCACCCTCGACGGAAGAGGAGAGCTACCCGGAAAACCCAGTCACCCTCTTGTCACTCCTCCGAATCCACACGAACTAGAACCAACCCTAGAACCATTCCTCGACCCGGTAGGTTTACTTGATCGTCTTGATCGAAGAAATATACTTAGGATCAAAAATTAAAAACAAAATAACCCCTCTAGCTTGCCAAGAGCTCGGGGTTCCTAAGTCTTGGTCATTCCACCTTCGTGCCCCAGCAGAAATACTGATTGAAGAGGGCGGTGACCGGGGCGAAGGGATTCCGACGCTATCTAGGAAGAGGAAGCGCACTCGATATAGCCATCAGAGTTCCGCCTCCTTGACAAAAAGGACCCACCCCAATAAATCTCCCATAATTGAAACTATACATGCAGACCCTACACCTCCCGACGACTATTCCTCTCTGAAAAGGCCAGAGACCCTCTCTCACAACGACCCGGTCCATCGGTCGAGTTACCATCTCTTGAGGTTTGTGGGATCTCCGACCACATGGCCCGAGGTTCAACGCCAATTTCCCTTTGACCTCTTGAACTTTACGTTCGAACATTGGCGACCACTTAGGTTCGATGATCATCTGAGACGGAAATCTTTTCGACGAGGGATGAGTTATTTAGCTAAGGTAAATAACAAGCTCTTCTTCCTCTATATCTCTGTTTTCCTTTGAATATTTGGTCATTTGACTTGAATATTTTGAAAATATCTGCGAGCTAATCTTTGTCTTGAGACATTGCGTCAAGAGACACATAAATGGAAAAGTAGGGAAGATTTCATGCGACAAGAGATAAATATGTTGAAATCGACCTTGGACCGAGAAAGAGCCGGTCGTGAAGATGCTTTTCATACCATCAACGGTCTTCAAACAGAATTAGATCGGGCTAGGATGGATTTGAAGACATCTGATGACGAATTGAGGGCCACGAGGGACGGGTTGGCAGCGTCTGAAGCCGACCCGACAAACTCTGGCCGACACGAATCTTTGGTTTGGTTGAAGAAAACTTACTCTGAAGACAAAAAATGAGGAGTTTTCTTGACCAACCCAAGCTTAATCATCTGGCTTGGGTGAGGTTTGAGGCAGAAGGCTCAAGATGAAGCTTAGAAGGCATAAGGCCAAACGTCACAAGCTCCGCCGTAAAATAAAGGATCTCGAGGGGCGAGGCCTGTTACGGCCGAAGAGCTCGGGAAGCATGATTGAGGACTCTGAGGACTCAGACGAACTTCAATCTTTGAGATCGTGAAGGTATACTCGGAGGGTATGAGGATTCTTGCGGCGAGGAAAAGAAAAGCTATCAATTTGCTCATTTGGACCGGCATTGCTCAACTCCGATGATGAAGCGGTGCACGAATATCTGTCGTGTTTTTGTTACATGTACTAATTTAACTACTTTAAAATTTTATGTTCATGTAATTAATTTATGATTGACTTGAATGAATGAGTGTTTTATATTATTGATAAATCTTTAAGCTATCTTGATTATGATTTCTATTTTGATCAATTTCTTGTCGATAATTTAGTATCGATAAAATTTGAACCCAACTAGTGAATTAGATATGGCATATAACGGTTAACTTATGAAATGAAATGAATTGAATTTTGGACGAGGATTTGACTTAAGCGAAGGCGAATGGCCCGAACTCAACACTTAAACAAAATAAAGTAACGTATACTTATCGGTACCGAAGAGTGAGATCAGTCATGTGTGAGGTAAATTTGGCTGACAAATATATAAGGACCAAGATATAAGGATCAATAGTGACCATTGACTTACCACCCTGATAAGATCAATATAGGATCAAAAGGACCTTGGGCTACCATCGAATGGCCAGCGAGTCCTACCATACCTCCTTACACCATAGTGACCATCGGACAAATAGGACCAGTGACCATTGACTTACCACCCTGATAAGATCAATATAGGATCAAAAGGACACAGGGCTACCATCGAATGGCCGCCGAGTCCTACCGTACCTCCTTACACCCATAGTGACCATCGGACAAATAGGACCGGTGACCAATAGTGACCATTGACTTACCACCCGGATAAGATCAATATAGGATCAAAGGACACAGGGCTACCATCGAATGGCCGGCCGATTCCTACCATACCTCCTTACACCATAGTGACCATCGGACAAATAGGACCAGTGACCAATAGTGACCATTGACTTACCACCCAGATAAGATCAATATAGGATCAAAAGGACCTGGGGCTACCATCGAATGGCCAGCGAGTCCTACCATACCTCCTTACACCATAGTGACCATCGGACAAATAGGACCAGTGATTATTTATGAAAAAGTGACCTTTTATTAATAACAAACAATCGTGTACAGACTTCCGGTAAACTGACTTAATCTTTATTGAAAATATTTAGAAGCACGCCAAGACGTGCAAAGTATTCTTGATCTCGGAACCATCGAGTGCCTTTAGCAGATAAGTACACGGCTTTGGTACTTGATCACCTCATATGGCCCTTCCCAATTCGGCGTTAGCTTTCCTGTGTTTTTTGGCGTAGAAGCTTGACTTCTCTAGAACGAAATCTCCACTTGAATCTCTGTTTGACTCCTTTGTTATAATGTTTGGCCACCCTTCGTTGATAAGCGGCCCAATTTGATTAAAGCTTCCTCTCGACTTCGTCTAGCGAGTCGAGTTAACTTTCGGTCCTTCGTCGTTGTAAATTTCTTTAAATTGAGTTACAGAAGACTTGGAGATCCGATTTAAATGGGACTAAGGCATCGATGCCATAGGCGATCGGAAGGCGAATCCCCAGTAGTAGTCCTTGGTGTAGTTGATGCATACACAAGCGCTTCAGCCAGTTCTTCGCCATCTTCATTTAGCTTCATCCAATCTACGCTTGATTAGTTTAACGTCACATTGGTCACTTCGACTTGTCCATTCGATTGTGGATGAGCCACAGAAGTCTTCTTGTGCTGAATCCCCAAATCATTCAAAAATTCTTCAAATTTGAACCCACGAATCTGGCGTCCGTTGTCCGATATCAATACCTTAGGGATCCGGCGAAATACCACCACGAACTCCTTTATAAACTTTAGACACTCTGTTAAGTTATTGGCCAAGTGGTTTTGCCTCTACCCACTTAGTCGTATAATCAATAAAGAACTATAATGAAGTTAACGACCTTTAGCTTTAGGTAATTGGTCCCAATATATCCACCCAGACGGTGAAGGGTATAGGAGATAAAATCGAGTATAACTCTTGGAGGTGGGCGATAATGAACCGGACTATTGAGCTGACATTTTTCGCATTTCTTGACATACTCTGTAGCTTCTTTGAAAATTGTAGGCCAATAGTATCCTTGTCGAAGTACTTTATGAGCCAAGGATTTGGCAGCCATATGATCACCGCAAAATTCCTTCATGAACCTCCCGAAGAGCATACTCGGCTTCGGACGGAACCAAACATTTCAACAATGGTGAGGAAAATGCCAATCGATAGAGATCCCCATCAATAAGACTAAAATTGGTGCTCTTGTATTTAATCTTCTTTGCCGACATTTGATCCCAGAAGGAAGGGCGCCATCTGCGCAAATACTCGATGTAGGGGTCGTCCAACCAGTTCGTTAAGCTTCGATACACATCGCTTACGTCTTTGAACACTTGGTTGCTTTAAAATTTCCAAATATCTGATCCGTGAAAAACATCTCATCATCAGTAGTGGCGGCTTGGACAATGCGTCGGCGGTTGAATTGTCATTCGCTCTATACTCACGAAACTTCATCTGAAGCGAAAAATTGGAGTTGGTCTCTTAATTCCGCGGATATTTGATCATTCGGGTTCCACGAGCTTCGTAATCTCCAGACAATTGTTTAACGACTAAGCGAGAATCGTATAGATAATCAAGCTGTTGGACTTGAGACTCTTTGCTAATCGGACACTGCTAATACAAACCATTACTCGGCTTCATTGTTCGTTGCTTTAAACCCGAATCGATGGCTTCTTTGGACTTTGAATCATACGGACTTATTAAAATAATTCTGCTCCACTAACGATCGTCGTAGAGGATCCATCTGCATCTGACGTCCACGCCTTCGATCCTGGCGAAGAAGCGGCCTTTTTCGATCGGAAGATTGACTTCCGTAACTCGCATCTGCTTGGTGAGCGAGCATTCTACCATAAAAGTCGGCCGGGGCTTGGCCTTTGATGGCGATTCGGGGATGATACTCGATAAAAATTGGGATAACTCCATAGTCCATGCCGCTTTAGTCTGCGAGACCTCTGGCTTGCCCATCACCTTCTTGATGGTGATCCGTGTGTAGGCGACCGAGTCGACCTTGAAAATCTTGCCAAAGCTTTCTCTTGGCAATTATTAAAGCAAAGGCAAATTTCTCAATGTTTGGATACACGGTTTGACATCTCGCGGGGCGTGGGCGACATAATAGGCCAGGATCTTTGCTTCCATCGATCTCTCGAACCAACACTTGCTCCAAGCTGCTAAGGAACTTGCCGCAGAGTACAAATATAAAGTCTCTGTGGACGAGGCTTTACCAATAAAGGCCAGAAAGCGAGATCGTCTTTATACCTTGAAAGCGTCTTCACACTCAAAGTCCACTGGAACGTCTTCGCGTTCTTGGTCCCTTGATGTGTCGAAAGAAAGGAAGACATCTCTCTGCAGATTTGGCGACGAACCTCCTCAAAGCCATGATCCTACCGGTCGGACGGGCGAGAGCGTCCTTGAATGGTGAGGAGTCTTCATGTCGAGATGGCACTGGATCTTCTCGGATTGGCCTCGATGCCTACGGTGACCGGATAACCCGAAACTTTCGGCGCCAAAGTAGAAAGTACATTTAGGCGGGTTAAGTCTTAGTTGGCGATAACGAATAGTTTGAAAGCACTCCTCCGAATTCGTCCAAATGCTTGAATTTGCATACTCTTCACGATCATGTCATCTATATAAACCTCCATGTTCCTCCCCAACTTTATCGAAGATGAAGTTCATCATCCTTTGGTAGGTTGCTCCGGCGATAATGAGGCCAAAAGTCATTTTTTGTGTATCGTACAAGCCGAGCGATGTGTAATAATATTGTCTTTGGAATGTCTTCTTTGCTGCACATGGATATTTGATGATAACACGAAAAAGCATCCATAAAACTTAGTAATGCATACCGAAGTGGCATCGATGAGTGATCGATATGGGGTGAGGGATAAAATCCTTGGACAAGCTTTGTTGAGGTCGGTGTAGTCGATCTGAAACCCGCCACTTTCCATTATGATTCTGCACCAACACTACATTTCTTATCCATTACGGGTAATCAATCTCATTATATGAAGTCGTGACTAGCAATTTCGCAATCTCTTCATCGATGATCTTCTTACGCTTCTGGAGCAAATATCCGCCTCTTCGACGAAGCTGGCTTCTTGAAGGATCTATCTCGATTTATGCTCTCGGCAACCTTTCGGTTAACTCGGGCATGTCTTGTGGCTCCCATGCAAAAATATCAACATAACATCGTAAGAGTTCCATAAGATTTGTCCAAGAAGGTTTACGGTGAACTGAACCAATCCTCACTTTGTCTTGTCAAACTTTTCAGATGACCCGACTCGATCTCCTCGAGTCCCTCGGTGAGGGATTACCAAGGGTTACGAGTTGCTCTCGGTGAAGGTTCGATCTCAATTGCCATCGTCTTTTTCTGCATTTACTAACCCCATTCCGGATGAAATAACATGACATTCCTATAACATCATGGGGCGGTCTAAATCACCCATCACCTCTCTACTCCACGCGGCGTGTGGGAATTTGATTTTGAAATGTGGGATGGAAATCACGACTTGAAGAAGCTGTCGTAAAATCTTCCCGAATGGCGTTGTAGTAGAATCCACATGCCTGACATAAAATTTACTGAGTTATCTCTACTGCTTTGAGGTAGTCTTAGAAGATAGCAGGAGTTCAATAGTGCTGCCACTTTGGTAGGGTCGTTCTTGAAACCATATAGAGGAGCCTCTGTCCGACCTCCATTTTGTGCCCATCGAGATGCATCCTCACAAAAGCATGGGCATAAAGAATGTCCACCAAGATCCATTATCTATCATCATGCGTTTACATCCATCGAACCTACTTTGCGGCTGTGATCACCAATGCCCCTTCATGCGGTTCGATGGGCTCGAAGGATAATCCGCATCCGTAAATGATATAACGGTTCTGAGAAAGGCTGTCGATCTTGAGTAGCATCATCATCATTTGACATGGCCGAATCAAGAAAAGACCTCCTCTTCTTCCCTACTAACTTCCCAGCAGACCCACGGTTATTACATCAACGACTTGCCTTGGCGGTGGTATGGGAGCATTTTGAGTGGGTGGTACTTGAACCGTTTGAGCAGTGCGATTGATAACCTCTTGACCCACTTCGGTCCTTAATCGTCGACGCTTTTAATCTTATCGTACTTGAACCGTTCTGAGCGGTAAGATTGACAACTTTTAATCTTGCTCTCCACAAAATCCTTTAGATTCTGACAAAATCCTTTAGATTAGTGTCGTGACCGGCTGACTTGATGATAACCACGATATTTGCGAGGGTTTGCCGTGTCCCGTTTTGTAATTATCACGAGGTGGCTCGAAGAAAGGCCGGTTTGATCGATCCAAAATTATCGACCTTCTCATATTCAATTGGGTGTAGACCTTATTAACCTTGAGGGTAGAAACAGTGTCTGATTCGCCTTGTCGCCACGAGTTCTTGTACTTCTTGAACTACCTACGCCCCTTGGTTGTACCCTCCCACTCTTCTCTCGATCAACATCGGTCTTGGGAACCTCTACCTCCTTTAATTGGCTCGAAGAAGGATTTTTCGAGACTATTCATAGCCTCTTCTACAACAATATAGCCCTACTGCCTTGTCGAAGGCTTCCTGCTGAAGCTTTTCGGATGGTGAAACATCAACTTCTTTACCAATTTCTCCGATTTAACGGATCTAGCCCATTACGGAACAACCCAACGACTTGGAGATCATTAAGATCGGATACACAATGATAGCTTCCCTAAACCTCTTTACATATTGGCCTAAAGATTCGTTGGTGAAGCTATGGGACTGTCTTCAAAAAGCACATGTAGGCTTTCCCTTCTTGATTTGCTTCCAAAAGCGTGCGTGGAACTTATCACAAAGTTCGGTCCACGAGGAAATCGAATCCGATGGTAAAGTCCCCATCCAACGCATCTTGCGTCTTTTCTCAAAGTCGTGACAAAAGTGTGACACTTGGCGACATCGGTGAAGTCGTAGTAATCCATTAATGGAATTGACGCTTTGACTATGGTCATAAGGATCTCCGGACCCATCATAGCTTTCCATACGAGGCAACTTTTTGGTAATATCGCGCTTCTCCTTGAGAATATCGGAGGAAAAAGGGGCGCCTTCTTTCCGAGTGTCCTTCACTGTTGGACCTCGGCCAATTGTTTTGAGTTCTTTCAACTCCCTTACCGAAAATCAACACCTTGGGTTGTGATGAGATCTCCTTCTCTGGGCGACGTTAGGCCTTGGAATGGATCGACCTTTCCTGCCGATCTCACGCCGCCCTTGGGGACTTCTTGATTTACTAGGCGTAAATCTCATCCTCGTGATGAGAACGGTTGTGACGGTACTCTCCCGCCGGTTTACGGCACAATTTCTCTCGACACCTTTTTTTAATCTTTCATCGTCGCGATGAATTGATCCCACGATCGTCGGTGCCTTCTTGAGGCCGGGGCGTTCGCTCCTCGATCTCCTCCTACTGCGAGAATGATCCTGGACATATGCGTAGAATGTTCCGGCTCCTTGCCCTTCCGACGGGTATCTCCTTATACTACTCAGTCTTTCCGGAATGAATATGGCTAGATGCTTCGTCCCTCAACTCATTCACCGAAAGCATCCTGTTCGGCTTATATCTTCCATTTGTTTTAACGAGAACCTCAAAGCCTTTATCTGCTTCGTCCGCCGCCGTCTCGCCACTTGGTAGCTCTATCTTCTTGACCACTTGGCGATGAGTCCTGGTCGGCGAACCTTCTACCGTTCTGATCAAGATCACGCCCTTATCGGCGTTGAAAACCAACTTCCGTCTGGCTCCACCATGGATCTTGGACGAAGTTCTCTGAATTAATGCTTAAAGCGGTGCTTTTCGTGAGCACTTTTAGAAGGACCCAGTGGTCCTTTCTTTGAAATCTGAGCGATGATGAACTAACAACCATCGCTTTGCCCTTACGGTGTACCATCTCTCCTCATCATCTTAGAAGCAAATTTAAACAATTGTGATTGAAAAAAAGCCCTCCTTAGCGCTTGATGTTAACGCTTGAGATCTTTTGCTACGTCCCAATCACGTAAGGCGTCCCCGATCCTGCATAGCGTAAACCTGATAAACACCCTGAAGCTTGGCGGTTCCGTCGAGGATAGCTTCGAGCGTGAGAGTCGATATATGAGTTCACAAGGTTTATCGAAAAGGAAAGGCTATATCACTGAGTGTATTGAGAGAGAGAATAAATAATTCTCTATGTACATGTGATTATTATTGAAGAAGTGTATGAGAACGTACCTCTTGGTGAAGACTTTGTTGCTAAGTTATACTCTCTTTTCGCACGGATTCTTGTGCCACCCACTACTACGACACACCCCCTTTGATCGATGGGTCCTGCCGATTGCGTATAGTTTATCCACTTGCTTTTGGTCATTTATTACTGGCCGCCAAATGGGTTATGATCCCATCCACATTAATGCGTGGCGAGTTCTTTAGTCAACCGTCATGCTTTTTCATCATTCTTGGTCAAAATGATAGATATTAAAATGTCGAAAGGATCGATCCCAATTGGATCGGCCGGTCTTATAAGTTAAAAAGAAAATAATAAGATAAGCTGGGCTCAAAGACTTGGTGGTTTATTAATAAAGGCCCAATAGATTGATTAAAAAGAATAAACACCCTACCCATGAGAGAAAATATCATGACCCAACATTAATGTATATAAATTTTTATTTTCATTAGTAGTGAAAAAGAAATATTCCTTTAATCATGGTGTGTTATTTAATGTGCTGGTGACATGGCAATTCAGTTTTTTTTTTTAAAAAAATTGTTCACGCTTTATGCGGGATAGGGGCTCGTGTTTCAATTTAAATTTTGTTATTATCATTGTTTGTCTTCTTTTTTCCATTTGGAAACCCTTATTATGTGTTTTGGGAACTCTTTAAGCAAAACCCTTCTTTTTTTAGCAAATTTACGGCCGTTTTTTCCTAGAGAGATTCGTTGTCGCCGTTTTGGTTATCTGGTTCATTGTTTTCGTATTATTCTTTTACTCGTGATTATTTGTAAGTTGTTTGGTGTGTTCTCATTTAGTGGTTCTATATTTTTTGATTTATTTGGTTTTTTGTTTATGATGGTGTCTACGAGGAAGAGAATGGAGGGAGTGGGGCATAAGAAGAGTGATGGGAAGGGTAAACGAGTTAGGGATGATGATTATAGAAAGGATTTGAAGACATTTGTAGAGGGGAAGGATAGTATGGCAAAGTCTTCAAAACAGGGGAAGTTGTTAATGGTGAAATCAGAGGTTGAAGATAAGAAACTGGGGAAAAAATAGGGGAAGTTGTTAATGGGGAAGTTGTTACGGTTGAAGATAAGACATTTCTGATATTGGTAGTTATTTTTTAATTTTTTTTTTGTTTCTTTTTTATGGTTATTTGTTATTTTTGTTATATGTTTTTTTTTTACGTTATTTGTGTAATGTTTCTGATATGGTATATGGTATTCTCAGTTGATTATTCAAAATCTTGTTCCTACGGAGGATGAGAAGTTGTGGTTGGATTTAGGAGGTTTTTATTTTTTTCAGTGGTAGTGACAGTGGAGCCAAAAGGCCTGATATTAAAGTTGAATCATCAAGGAAGGTTAAAGACCTTTTGTTTTCTCTTTCTGATGTGGAAAAAATTATTGATGAACGGGTGAAGTCATTGGAAGTGAAGGTGATGGAAGTGAAGAAAGAAATTGAGAATTTGGGTGTTGAGTTTAAAGATCAATTGCAAGTGTTTCATATTCAAATTTGTAGGGACATAAAAAAGATGTTTAGAAAGCAGTTATATGGAAAGTCTAGTTATCTTAAGCAGAGAAATGTAACTGTTATTGACGATGGTGATGACGATGATGATGATGATGCATATGATGATGATGATGTTGATGATGATGGTGATGATGTTGAGATGTATGAGAATGTTGATAGTGATGATGTTGAGATGGATGACAATGTTGACGGTGGCAATGTTAATGTAGTAGTTGATGATGTTATGAAGGTTGAGGATGATGTCGTAATTGAAGTTGGTGACATTTCAAAACAATTTTATGGAGGTAATACTGCTGATGTTGGTGGGGTTGGTGTGATTCAGTTTGAAGAAGTCGATGCAAAGGTTTATACATATGTAAGATTTTCATTTTTATTTCATGTTTATTAAGTAAATGCTGGTTTTTTCCCTTTTTTTTACAAATTGAGAACAAGAATGACAATTTAAATTCTGATGCTAAAGAGATTGTTGTTTTTACTCCTAGACAGGTCCTAATTAATGTTGAGAATGAAAAGGTTAATCATTTTTTTTTATGTTATATTTTTACGTCTTATTTTGATCAAAAGTATGTTTTTTAACGAGTTGAAAAAGATTAATGAAATTCCAAGATTTGATATTTTAAGTAAGTGCAGTGGTCAAGAAATTGTTGTTTTTACCCGATTGTGGTTAGTAATTTTCAACAAAGAGTTACCTTTATATGTTGTATTAGTTACTTAGATATGGTGTTTATGTTACTATTGATTCTGTTTGGACTTTTAATTTGATATTGTAATTGTTTTTGTGTCATGTCTTAAAATTCATTACGAGGTAGTAAAAGTGAAGCACAGCATGTGTCGATGCTTGATGACATGGTTTTGACAACACGAGATTTACTCCATTGTGTTGAAGTTGAAAAAATCTGCAACTAACCCACTTGGTAGGCACGTCCGCATTATCACGAAGAGTCACGGTGTTGAAGAGTCCTTATACGTCGAAGTTCGGTTCAGCTGATTCAACTTCGTCAGTTGTTGTTGATAGAACATTACGCAGAGGACCGCCCCGCATTTCCGGATGTTTGTATGGGTATGCCTTTGAAGTTTGAAGATGTTATGTTTGAAGCGAAGGGTTTAAAATTGGATTAAATAACAGAAAAAGGTATGTTTATTGGAGTTTAATATATTTATATTATGTTTTTTCTAGGAGATAAAATCATTTATTTTCTCTTTCCAATATTTTTTGTTTTGAAGGATTGAAAAATTTGCGGAAAACAATGACAAAATAGAGTCTTCCTTTAGATTTGGGTCTTTTTCAATATCCTCAAAAATGTGGTTTTACAAGCTGAAGACCCCTAGTCAGTGGCTTGATGATGATGTGAGTTTTTTTACTATTTTTTAAATTATGCTTGTTAGTTTCGATTACCTTATCTTATTATTTTGGTTACTATATGTGTCTGTATTGGATACTATTTTTTAAAAGTTTTATTTTTTTTTATTTGTTGATATCTGATTGTTATTATTATGGTTTTATTTTTGGTTCAAAGATATCAACATCTGTTTATTATATATGCTTAATGTAAGACCCCTTGGATTTTATGAAATAAAAGTATTCATTTTTCTTATAATTATTATTAAAGAAATGGTTAAATTGATAAAAGTTTAAAGTTAAGGGTGATATATGTAAAATTTTTAAAATACGCAAGTGGTTATAAAATACTCATTTCTGTTGGGGAATATTCGTTTGGTCGTGGAATATTCTTGTTGTCGGGAAATATTAAATGCGGCCAGTAGCGGTTATTTGTGGGCCTCATAATGTAGATAAGCTGCTGGATGAAGAAAAAACGACAAGTTTGAGTTTTATAAATAACGATGTAGTTATTCTGGGCTTAACACCGTTGGAATCTTATGGTGGTTAAAATACTGATGTCTGGCGTGGTTCATGCGATGCTACATACGGTATTACGATATATTTTTGAATTATTGATTCTTACGTAGCAAGGCACTACTCAATAATTATTACGATAATTCTTGTTCAATATTTTATTTTATTGGTTCAATAATTGTTTGCGTTGATATTTTATATTATTGTTGTTTCAATAATTATCATTTCACATATTTCCCATTATCGGATCAATAATTCATATTATTTGAATAATATTATTAGATAGCATTATTGACAATGTCTAGAAAGTTACATCAATGAGAGGTTTGGTCACCTAATTGCGCTACCAAGAAGGAGAAATCCTTATCGGAAAGCCCCTCTTCCGGAACCCTGCTTTGGTTTGTCATTGTTGCGATTCATGTAATATTATTTGTGAATAATTAATTATTGATTTATATGATAATGAAATATTTATTTTATGCAGATATAAATGATGGATTTATTTATGTGGTTATAAATGAAGGAATTAATATTGAGGTGTTTTATCAGTATTTTGTCGGATTGGAGGTATTAAAAGGTCAAATCGATGTTCTTAAAGCTCTATTAAGTGAGTTATAATTTTAATCCCATTGGATTGGATTGTTGTAATTTTGGATATTATACATATATAAGTTGAGTATATGTCCACAAATTTTGAACCGTTGAAAATAAATGTATGATTTGTTATGAATTTTAAAAGGTCTTGAAACGGTGCTAAAAATCATCCGTTTGTGAATTTCAGATATTTTCTGTTGGGAATTTGAAAAAACTTTCTTCTGTAAAGTTGTAGAGAATTCGATTTCATACAGAATGGACATAAAATTCGTATTTTTTTGATAAACGGGCTATTTTCTATGAATTGTTGAAGTTTCGGAAAATAAAATAATTTTTATTAAAAAAGGGGTGGGACCCACTTTTGTTTTAACACATGTGGGTTGCTTGGATTTTTTTTCAGACTTGGCATGCTTTGATGGCTGATGGTTGGTGCGTAGAAAATAGAGAATAAATAATATTAATTTATTATTTTAGTCTCCTGTGGCGTTCTAGCAGTTTCCTATAAATAGGTGCTTATGTTAGAATTGAAAATCACACCAGAAACAAGTTTTTTTTCTCTCTATATGATCGAGCGTATTTTTTTGAGTATTTAGATACTTTGAGAGTTGCTTTTCAATGGATGTTTCCTTGACTTTTACATCGATATTCGGTCAATCTTGCTTCTTTTTGAGGTAAGGGATTTTAAGGATTATTATGTTTATCATGTTTAGTAATTTTTTGACCTTCAAAATTCTAGAAAAATTTGAAATGATAATTTGATGAGTTTCCTTGATTGTGTCAAAAATGACGATTTTGGATGTATAGATTAGGAGTTATGAATTTTATGAGAAAAGACTATTTTAAAAGTAAACCCTTATAACTCCTTGTGGTTAACTCCAAAATTGGTGAAATTTTTATTGGGAGTACATCTATATAACATCGGTATATTCTCAAATTTTGGATAAAAGTACAATTCATGATAAATGTCTAAATATTTGGCGATTTTGACCGTATGAAAATAGTAAATGAATTTTAAAAATTTCGAGAAAAATACATATTCAATACGGGACTATATTATGCTAAATCACAAAAAAGAAATATTTTTGAAACCGATTTGGTATTTTTAGAAAAATGGACTAGTTATGAATAAATAAATTAAATATGTTATGTGAAGTAACAAAAAATTGAAAAATAGGATTTTATGGCAGAAATCCTATATATGGTATATCTGATTTTGATGAAGTTGTTGGTTATTGGTGATGAAATCTTATGAGTTTGGCATTTTAATATGATTAAATGCATTAATTAGTAAAGTGTAAACAATTAAAATAAATTATTTATAAGTTTAAGAAATGATTAAAATATTGTGGTAGTGTTAATAATATTAGATTATGAGATTATTAAGTGATTTATAACATTTGGATTAAGGTGTTATGAAATCTTTGATTTATGAATCTTACTCTTGAAATTAAATCACGATTGTTGATCGTATTGTTTTTATTATCATATATAACATTTTTATAATCCCTATGATGAAATTTCTCTTTGACTTAAGTGTAAAGATGGGTAGATTATTGGTATGATCGCATGACTATGAGTTCTCTTTGGCGATGGTTCAAAGATGAATTGTTGGTGAATACGATCATGACCATTGAATTTACAATTGAATATTTTTAGCTTAAGTGCAAAGGTGAATTGATCGACATGGTTATAATTATTGTTTATATAAATTCTGAAATGATTATATATTTCTTTGAGATATGAATATCTTTGGCTTTGTAGTCTGAAAGATGAATTGTTGATGAATATCTTTGGCGTGTAGTTCAAAGATGACTTTGTTGTTGAATATCTTTGGCCCAGTAGTGCAAGATGAACTGTTGTTGAATATCTTTGGCATGTAATGCAAAGATGAATAAATGAATATCTTTGGCCGTAGTGCAAAGATGAACTTATTAGTATGATTATGAGCAGGAGCTGTGATTTGGTATAACCATGATCTTTGATGTTTCGGTAAAGACATTTGATGAAAAAATATCTTCGTCTTGGATGAGAAGAGAAAATTAGAACTACAATTATGATTATGAGTTATTCACATGATTTGTGAACAAGATACGATTGATTAATGTTACTGAGGTTAAAGCATTGTTGGTGGACTTTTAACATGGAGAAGATAATAGATTTTATGGTCTATTCGACTCTTCTAATAGATTGCTCGTTCTCTATGCACTATGGTTGAAAAGTTTTATCATCTACCGTATGTTCTAAATCTACGATTTATTCTTGATGAAGGCTATTGATAATTTAATTATCTTTAGTTATGATATTCTTTCTTGGGCTAGTTATGCTTACACTTTTTGCTTCACAATTCCTTTCGGGTAATAAAAGTGTATGTAAGACCCCAACTTATTATTAATGAAATTTAATTTTCTCTATTTATTATTTTAAAATAGTAAGGGTTGATTTGATTAATGTGGATAGTTAGGGGTAAAATACATGAAATACTTCAAAATAAGCAAGTGGTTATAAAATATTCATTGTTGTTGGGAATATTCGTTTGGTAAATGGAATATTATTGCTGACCGCTTGAATATTAAATGCGACGCAAAGCAACCATATATGGGCCCATAACTGAAAAAGCGATTGGATAAAGAAAGCGACAAATATAAGTTGGTTAAAAATAACGATCGTAGTTATTCTGAATAATCTTGTTAAAATACTCTTAGTTGGTAAAACACGATAATAAAATCGGTATTGCACCAATTATTGATTCTTACGTGAAAGGCACTACTCAATAATGGTTACGATAATTCTTTATTCAAAGATTTTATTTTATTGAGTTAATAATTGTTGCGTTGATATTTTATATTCTTGTTGTTTCAATAATTGTCATTACACGATATTTTTCATTATCGAAGCAATAATTCATATTATCTGAATAATATTATTAGATAACATTATTGGCAATGTCTAGAAAGTTACATACAGGAGAGGTTTGGTCACCTAATTGCGGCGCCCGATGAGGAAATTCTTATTGGAAAGCCCCTCTTCTCTGAACCGCACGGTTGTCAATATTGTGATTACGTAATATTATTTGTGAATAATTAATTATTGATTCATATGATGAGGAAAATATTAATTTTATGTGGATATAGATGGAGAAAAATTTTAATGTGACAATTGTTGAAAATTGAAATTTTATCTTTTTACGATAAGATAATTCATTTAAATGTATTATTATATTTTAATAATATAATAATGGTGATATTTTACAACGAATGTGGGATATATGAGTATCTGAGGAGGAAGAGTATTTTTGTTACAATAAATGTTTAAAACATGTTAAACATGTCGATGGACCCCATTTATTGGTGAAATTTGATTATAACTTGTAAAATCCAAGTTTGTGGATTTGGTCAATTCTGTTTGGAATTTGGAAAAACTTTCTTCTGCAAAGTTGTAGAGAATTGAATTTCCTATACAAACTCGCGAGATTCGAATTTTCTGATAGAAGGGCTTTTTATTATGAATTATTGAAGTTCCGAAGCACCGAAATAATTAATTTTTGGAAGTTTAAAATATTTTAAATAATAAAAACGTTTTTTGTTTGTTTTGTGGGCTACAACATGTGCATAATGAGCTGAGATCAGATCTAGGAAGGTTGGCGTAGAAATCTTAATATATATATTAATATTTTATTAAATTTTACAACTTTGGTGTTCTAAGCATTTTCCTATAAATAGGGTCTTTAGGTTAGAATTGAAAATCACACCGAAATCAAGTTTTCTCTCTCTATATTATCGGTATTTTGTGAGTATTTTGAGTATACTTTGAGTATTGTTAGGCGGTTCCTTTCCTTGACCTTATACCGTATTCCAATTAAAGTACTAATCTTTCGAGGTAAGGGATGTTATTTTCTTCTCAAATGATATTATTTCTTGAATATCATTATCTTTGAAATATTAGTTTGGAACTTTTTATCAAATTTGGAACTTTTTCATGTCGGGAGTTACTATTCATGAGTTCTTATTCACGAGTTCTTATTCATGAGTTCTTATTCACGAGTTCTTATTCACGAGTACTATTAATGAAGCGTGAAGATGTTTTTTTTGGAAATTTCTATCTTTTGGTGTCAGATACTTATTCACGTATACGACACTATTCACGATATCTGACCTTATTCACCAAAAAATAAAATTTCTTCTTTTTTTGTCCAAAATATCTATTACGGATACTAGCTTTGATTGTGTCCATGTTTTGATCATTCTTGAATTTTACACCACTATGATTATTTTTTGAGGTATTTTTGACGTGGATAAAACAAAATACGAATCCTTAATCATTAATCCTTGTCATTTTGTTTCCACTTGGATTCGTTTCTTTAAAATATTTTTCAAAATCCTCGGTCTTAAATGATGATATTATTGAATATCTTTGGCTGTAGTCTGAATGAATGATTTCTGAAGAATATTTTGACGTAGTAGTGCAAAGATGAGCAGTGTTTAGATGAACATGACCAATGATGAATATCTTTGGCACATTTATAGTGCAAAGATGAATATTTGATTCGGATGTATATTGATTGATGTTATAGGGATAAAAGATGAGCGATGAACTTTTAAATTCATACATATAAGATAGTAGTTTGCATTCTCTACTTAACTCTTCTAATGAATTATTATTTCATTGCGAATATTGATTTAAAATTTGTTGTCTATTGTATTCTATTAGATTTTTCCTGTTGAAGACTAACGATAATTTGTTGTATATTATCTTAGTCATAATATTCTTCTTGGACTAGTTGAGCTCACCCTTTTCCTTTTTGTTCCATTTTTCTTCTCGGGGAGGCGAGAATATAAGCGAGTGCAGTCGGGTATGGAATGAAGGTTCTAGAAAGAGTTGTTTAGTAGTCCTCACCATTTTTGTACAATAATGTATCAATAAATGTGATGAGGATTTATTTGAGTATAGATATTGTCTAGAAGATAATATTTGTATTCAAACTCATGAGTTTCTTGTTGTAATAATAAAGTTGTAGTTGTTTTACGTACCGTGTATTGACAACTCGAATGGGTGATGTATACTATTTTGGGGGCGTCACGGTTGGTATCGAGCTTAGGGATATGATCTCTGGCGGAGATCGGGGAATAGAACTAGGAGGGAGGCGAGTAAATCCTTCGCTAGTATGTCCTACCTAAGCTTATTTGTTAGTTGGTTCGATATATAGGGATATTATGTGATATATTGATTTCCTTAATTAACCCTTGTTTTATGATGATGTTTGAGAATGTCATTGAGAATATTAACAATGGAAATGAGGCCGTGGAGCGCTTTGTACTCACCAACGAGGAGAACGTCTGACGGTGAGCAATGTTCCTCCTGTGAACAACACCATGAAGCGGATGATGAGCGAGGGATGTTTAGAAGCTTTTGCAATTCATGCAAAATCGAGGCGAGGAGACTATTGTGTTCAAAATACGAGGAGGAAATGATAGCAATTCACGGGTTGTCACGACCCAATCGATTCGAAAGAGTTGGGACCACGAATTTAAGGAAAGCGAGATCCGATCATGGCGAAACATGGGTCAAGCAAATTACCAAGATATTCGATGTCTTGGGATGCACGGAGGAATAGAAGGTTCCATTCGCCACCTTTATGTTCCGTGGCGAGGCGGACTCTTGGTGGGAGTGCGTGAAGGCGTATCCAAATCCGTACTTCAGATGTCTTGGGAGCGTTTGAGAAACTATTTAATGACAAATACTTCCACGAAAGTGTTAAATCATATGAAGGAAGTGGAGTTTATTAGGCGAAGCGAAATAACATGGCGGTGTCTCGATGCGAGGCAAAGTTTGCGAGTTATCCGAGTTTGCACCTCATTTGGTGGAGAATGAGGAACGTATGACGGATGTTTCTTAGAGGTTTGAAACCCGGCGCATCGTCGATATCTCATTTCTCATAAATTTTCTCTTTATTCGGAGATGTTGTAAGCGGGCTCAATTATTAGAAGCGAGATAACGAGTACGGTCCAACTGAGGACCACAACCGAGGATCGTACCGGAGATAGCGATCAGCGTAACAATGATAACCAATGGAGAAAAAAGCAGATGGACAAAAATGGTAACCACTCTGGTGGTAATCATGGCCGTGAAAATAGAAGAAGCGAGTCGGGAGGAGATTTTAAAAGAGGAGATTTAACAACGACCATGTGAAGACGCAATAATCGTGCAAAAGAATCGGTTCTAAGGGAGGAGAACAACCACCGGTCATATATTACAAATGCGGAAAAGAGGGACATATCGATCCAAATCGCCCACAACAGTTTAAGGTATGCTATAATTGTGGAAATGAAGGACATATCGCTTGAGATTATGCGATGGCGAAACCTAGTTCAATGAGGACGGTGACTCAAAAGATCATCTAGAAAAGTCAAAGTCAACGATTCCGGAAGAGCGTTTGTTGTGGTTGGTCAAAATGCAAGGAACCCAAACGAGGTGATCACGGGTAAACTATTTATAAATTCTTGTGAAGTTTATACCTTACTTGATCTGGGTGCTACCCATTCATTTATCTCTCTGCTTGTGCTCAACGTTTAAACTTGACTCAGGAGAAATTAGACTTTGACTATCTCTGGAAACTCAGTTAGGAGAAACTTTCATCACATCCACCGCTTATAAATCTTGTTTGATTCAAGTTGGCACCATTACCTTACATTGACCTTATCTCTTTAAAGATACTTGCTTTTGATGTGATTTTAGGGATTGATTGGTTAACTACTCATCATACCAAAATTGATTGTTTTAAATGAGGTTGTTAGTTTTCATATTCCTAACCAACTGTTTATGCAATTCAAGCAACTAAACCATTAAAATCAATCAACATCATATCTAATCATAAAGCTATTCGTTTATTGAAAAAGCGGATGTCAAACTTTCTTAGCCCATGTTATGGATTTGAATAAAGACACGTCAAATTTGAATAATATTCTGTTGTTATTGACTTTCTGGCGTATTTCTGAAGAACTTCCGGTCTACCCCGAACGTGAAGTTGAATTCTTTATTGATCTTGAACTGGTACAAAGCCCATTTCTAAAACCCCATATCGAATGGCTCCTATTGAACTTCAGGAGTTAAAGGTCCAACTACGAGAATTGTTGGACATCCGGTTTCATTCGTCTAGTACATCTCCTTGGGGTGTTCTGTTTTTTGTTGTAAAGAAGAAAGACGGGAGTATGCGACTTTGTATTGACTATCGGGAATTGAACCATGTCACCATCAAGAATAGGTATCCTCTACCTCGTATTGATGACTTGTTTGACCGATTCTAAGGGGCACAATTCTTTTCAAAAATCGATCTTAGATTACGGATATCATCAATTTGAAGATTAAAACTAAGGATATTCCAAAGATCGCCTTGAACTCGGTATGGGCATTATGAATTCTTAGTCATGTCTTTCGGACTAACTAATGCTCCTGCTGCTTTCATGGATATGATGAACCGGTATTCAAGGAATATTTGGATCAATTCGTTGTTGTCTTTATTGATGACATCCTCATATATTCAAAAGCCGTGAAGATCATGAGCACCATTTTAGTTTGGTACTCGAAAGGCTTCGTGAAAACCAACTATATGCCAAATTGAAGAAATGCGAGTTACGGCTTGAGGAAGTAGCATTTCTTGGGCACGTCAGTGTCAAAACATGGAGTATCTGTGGATCCGTGAAGATTGAAGCAATCTGAAAGTTAGAGACAACCAAAGTCGGTGGATGAAGTCACGTAGCTTTTTGGGCTTAAATTGGTTATTATTAGAGATTAGTGGAAGGGTTTTCTCGAATCGCTACTCCATTAACTCAGCTAACTTCGGAAAGGATACAAAATTCCTTTGGAGCGAAGAATCGAGAAGAGTTTCCAAGAGCTTAAGAGGAGACTTATTTGCACTGTTTACAACAATACCATCCGGTTCGGAATAGGAATGGATTTGTTATCTCGATGATGTTTAAGAAAGTAATATGCACCTGAAGCCAATCATGTTTGATGATAAAGCATATACTTTGTAACAATCTTATTCATTTATTAATAAAAAGTATTAATTTATTAAAGGCTTTTAATTATCTACGTGATCTTTGTTTTATAATATGTGATAAACCCATAGTTTTAAGCAATGCTTTTAGAATAATGATGATGATCATTCTAATGAGATCTAAATTCTTAGAAAGCTTAAAACTAAAATAGTTCCCAATCGTTGGATTACTAAATTGGGGATTAGTGAATCCGGATAGATTGGTACATACGTTGCTTTGCTCGTTGGATGAGGATGATTGATCTCATGATCATTTGTGTGGAACACTAAAAGCAAGTATGTAGGTGCTTATTAGAGAATAAGTTCAACGAAGCGTGGCTCATTAAGGAATACCTAATGGAGTTTTACTTGCTGTCGATAGGAATTCTGTAGTGATAGTAGTCTGAGTAATCCTTGGACTTGAGATCATCATAGTATCTTGTGTATGATGAGTTATACTTTGACTTATTCCTTAAGACCCTTAGGGTATATCAAAGGGTATGCTTGGGTATAATAAGTTGTACATGGAGATAATGTATGATCGATAAAGAATCTACCACTTCAATAAAAGAAGAGAAATATCTATGTGATTCGATAAATGACAACCAAAGAGTCCTTGGCGAAAGCGAGAATGAAATTAGAAAGGAGTTTCTAATTTGCATTATTTAGAGTTGTGCGTTTAAGGATCGAAATACATATAATTAAATAAAATAAGACTTGTGATAATTCCATGTCTTATATTTAATTGGAACATTGTATGGTGGAAGGATTGAATTGAATTCGGTAACTATTTACTCAAAGGTTCTTTTATGATTAATGTTGAAATCTATATTATCTGGAAAAGTCGTTGATCATTTGGGAGGCTTATCCTATTGTAGAATAAATATTATTTATTTAAATAAATTAATTGTTTAAATTATTTATTTAAATAAGATTAGAATTGTTCTAATTGATTTATTCACAACCTGGTTTAATATGGAGAACCTAAAGGGTCACACCATAAAAGGAAGAATAATTATTTAAGAAGTTAATGGCATAATCGTAATAATATGTTAAGTATATTTAATTTAATCTATGGTGATAGAATAAATTAAATAGCTTAATATTATTATTTAATATTTTAGAAATATTAAATATAAATTAATAAGAGAGTCTTATTAATATTATTACAATTATTATTATTTTAATTTCTAAAAGAGTTTAGGAATTAATTTAATATAAGTACTCTCATTTATTCCTAATAGGATTAGGAGGAAAAATTAGTTAAAGGAGTTTAATTAATTATCCTTAATAAGATTAGGGAGCTTAATTAATTAAAAGAATTTAATTAATTAAATAAAACCCAATTCCTTAATTGTTAAGGTGGGTTGCCCACATCTATAAATAAGAGGAGTCTTATTATGGGTGATGGGGGTTGTTGACTTTTACAACATACGACATAATTCCAATTTGTTGGAGAGTACCCTTTTCTATAGAGATAGAAAACTAGGGTTGAGCCAATACCCCTCCTTCTTGAATCATTATTATTCCTTGGTGGATCACCTCAGAGCCCAAACATATGGGTGGCTAACGTTGATCGAAAGGAAGGAACAAAACCGGTGGATTCAAGTTGAGCGAAAAGGATTTGGAGGTGAACTTGTACACGAGGAAGCTCGATCTTCAGGTATGATTTTATTCTTTATCTTTTCGTTTAATTAATAATTGTGCATAAAGGGTGATCCGGGTATATGGTTTATAAATTTTAAACTCTACGATTTTACTTTGGCTTAAGCAATTTATGCAATTTGATTACATTCATGAATATTACTGAAACCTAACGGTGGCATCGAGCCCGAACCTTTATGTAAATTATTAATTGTTCGATTTAATATGTATATTGATATGTGTTTAGAACAATTTAATTGGGCATAATTTTATTGTATAAAATTTATTAAAAAAAAAAAAAAAAAAAATTTTTTTTTTTTGGTATCGTGATGTGAATAGGATTCACGCTTCTCTTTTTTTTAATTCACGGCTTGCCTTTTGGAATCATCTTTACCCAAGCCCACGTGGCCCATTAATTCTACTAGGATGCCGGGTAATCACGTGGATGATAGATTGGTTTTATAAAAAAAAAAAAAAAACGCCCGTGTGCTAAATAAAAAAAAAGAAAAAGAAAAAGAAAAGGGAGCTTATGATTTACGGTTTTCATGTAAACAGGATTCACCGTTTTTTTTTTCATTTGCACGGTAACAGTGGTGATTATATATATATAATATATATTACGTAATATATATTTATATATATATAATAATTTTATATAATTAAAATAAAATATTTATTTTAATCTTAAAATAAAAAGTTTATTTTAATTTTAAAATAAAAAGTTTAATTTAATTTTAAAATAAAATATTTATTTTAATCTTAAAATAAAAGGTTTATTTTAATTTTAAAATTAAATTTCATGCTAACTAATTAGAGTTGGAATTGGATTTCATGATAACTAATTGGAGTTGAAATTGAATTCCTAATTTCCTTAAATAAAGGAGTTTATTTAGATATGAAATAAGATTTCATATTATTCAAAATAAAGGAGTTTATTTGTGAATAGAAAAAGAGAATCCTAATTTCCTTAAATAAAGGAGTTTATTTAAATATGAAATAAGATTTCATATTATTCAAAATAAAGGAGTTTATTTGTGAATAGGAAAAGAAAATCCGTGTTTCCTTAAATAAAGGAGTTTATTTAGATATGAAATTAGATTTCATATTATTCAAAATAAAAGAGTTTATTTGTGAATAAGAAAGAGTATCAAGTGGTTCCTTTAATAAAGAAGTTTTTTTCTTCATGGAATTGGATTCCATAATTAATTAAAATAAAGGAGTTTATTTTGATTAAAATTTTGATTAAAATAAAATAGTTTATTTTATTCAAAAATTGAATAAATTAAAATAAAATAGTTTTATTTTGATTTAAATTTGGATTAAAATAAAGGAGTTTATTTTGATTCAAAATAGATTTTATACTAACTAAAGTTGCCCATTAAATGATATCAATATATATATTAAATGTTTATTATTCATGAGATGAATGTTATTTATTGATGCGTATGGTGATGTGTATGATAATAAATGGGATTGATTATGGACTATTAACCAATATGATTGGATTTTATTTTAGTTGGATGCATGAATGTATGGGTTTTATTAAATGGGGTTACTGCGTACCTCGTCTTCTAAATTTTTCTTAATGTAAATTCTATCTCTCTCTATGTACTTCCCCTTGACTGCTGATCAAGGTTTCTATTTATTTTAAATAGTTTTGTAATAGGAATAGTTAGAATTAATTTTGAAGAATTAGAGATCAAGAAGCAAGGAGCGCTTGAAGACCCGTTTGTAATGGAGCCCGAGTTTAAATGTAATAGTTATATTTAAATATTATTTCTTGCACCCCAGGTTTGACCTTTTGGTTCACTTGGTGGCTCTAGTGAACCAAACTAGAATAAAAGTCCATAATCAATCCGAGGTAGAATATAGTATTCTATATGTGCATGCTTATACTATATATATTATATATTATGCAAACATGCTTAGCATGTTAATTAATATTACGCGTATTTTATATATATATATGCGCAATGCAACTAAACAAGATGAGACAAATTAATAACAAACCCCTCAATTTTTATATTAAGTCCTAAGCGTTCAAAGATATTTGGAATATCGAACGTCAGCTTTCTAGCATGATAAAATTAATAGAGTATTAAATATTTAATATGAGTTTGTTGTGTCACCACAAGGCAAGTATTAAGTATTTAAGATGTTAATTTATCACATTTGATGCTTATAAAGAAAATTGAACAATATTGTTTTGTTGTGTCACCACAAGGATGATATTTTCTTTTTGAATATATATGGAGTGCTAGGTCGACTTAACTTGGATAATTTTGATTCGGATGTGCCACCACTTGATCAAAATAATCTAAGAGGCAAAAGAAAAGGAGTTGCGTAGTTGATGTAATTGACAAAAGTTGTCTACCTATTTATTTATATATAGTTTGTTGTGTCACCACAAGGCTATATACATTTGAAATGGGATCCTTATTCTCACTTAGCAAATCTTTAATTAGATTTTCTTAGAACTATATAAGTGAGGGTAATATAGTTTGAAGAAAATAGTGGGAGATACCAATTTAAAACAAGACCTAAATTATTTTGGTAATTAATAAAAGAATGTATGTTAAAATATTGTTAATTACAAATTCATTTACGAAATTTTGCAATGTCTAAAATTACTATCATTTGCGAAGCATATTAGATGCTAAATTAACCTGGAATAGAATTAAATGGATTGGTTAAGGAATATGAGAATAGTTCTCATGGTTTGAAAAGCTATCTTATGTCCTTAATCGCCTATTCACGGAATGGTTGCGAGATAATGCCTCGAGGAAGAGATTGCTACTTTTAGAAAGTGGCAAGATGTTGCATGATTGGCTCAATGCATCATGCTCGCATCCATGAAATAACGAGCTTCATCACGACGATGAAACTATGGATGCTTCTACTATATTCTCGCACATCAAGTAGTTGATGGTGAGGAAAGTAGGGCCGATAGATATCGAGATATCTAAGGAGTTCTTCCGATCTAGAATGGCCATGGCACTATAAATACAGACAAAAAGTTCTTAACATAATCAATTTTATTGATCAATTAGGACAACTGGTTTTGTCATGGATGGAGAGTTGAGCCAAGATTTGATCTTGCACTCACTCCCTGACTCCTTTCACAATTGTTGTGAATTTTCATATGAACAAGCTAGATATCGACTTTCTTTGATTTTGCTTAACATGTTGAAAATGTTGAGAGTCACTTTCGACCAAGAAAGGCCATGTCTTCTTCTTGGTAGGGGCCAAAGGATCTTCTGAAAAGAAGAACGACTCAAAGAAGGTAAATAGAAAGGCATAAACAAAGGATAATAAGAACAAAAGCGTCACGGATAGCAAAGGAGTTTGCTTCCACCGCTGCAATAAGCTTCAGACACTAGAAGGAAGCTGCGAGAAGCATCTTGCGAGAGGCTAACCAAAGAAGCTTAGTGAAGTTTGGTTACAAATATTATTTTGTTCATGGTTGAAATAAATTTTTCTTTAAGTCGATGTTCTACTTGGGTATTGGATACCGGCTTTGGTTATCATAAATATAGATTTATGAAGGGACCAAAGCAAGTAGAAAACTAAACAAATATAAGTAATCCTATGTGGGAAAATGTAGCAAAGGTTGCCATATTAGCCATAGAAACTTATAGTTTAACAATGCCTACGGGCAAATCTATTAAGTCGATAAGTTGTTATTGTATTCCAATTCTTGTTAGAAACATTATTTCCATTTTATTGTTGGACAATAAAATTTTTGGTATTATAATTAAGAACAATTGTTGTTATTTATAATAATAATGTTTCGTCTGTTGAAAAGATTACTTAATAAATTTTGTATACTTGACTTACATGAAAATAATTTTGCATATTGAACAAATTAGTATAAGAAAAGGAGATGATCATTCAAAGAGTTGAATATGTGTATTTCTTTGAAATACAAGTGTGAATTATTTGAAAGGTTCAAAGAATTCAAAAGTGAAACAAATTGACAAAGTATTAAGATTCTTTGATTAGATCGAGGAATAAATACTTGTGCAATAAGTTTCTAGATCATCTCAAATGGGTTTTTCATAATGGGCGCCTCGATCTGTGATAATTGATTGATGTATTTGAATGGAAAAATCGTACCTTGTTGGACATGGTGCGGTCCATAATGATTTTACCGACATTCCGGTATCCTTACGGGATAATGTCCTAGAAATGGTACGACATCTCTACGAAAATGGTAACCTCAAAATCCATTTCCCAAGACTCCATAAAAAGTTATGGGCGGGGGAGGATTCCTAATCTTAAGTATGTTAAGATAAGGGGTTGTCTAACTTATGTGAAAAGGTTTGAAAGGATAAGCTTGGGACAAAATTTGACATGTACTGATTTGTGGGACATCCTAAAAAAGTAAGTTTAGGGCATATGTTCTATAATCCCTTAGCAAAAAGGTGTTTATTGAAACACGCTTGTGGCGTCCCCAAAATTAGGTATCGTCACCCATCTTGGGTCGCCACTTACATGGTACATAAATTCAAATACAACTTACTAACCTAAGCGTAGTATACAATCTGACATAAAGCGTGAGTTTGAATACAAATATTGTCTACTAGATATTATACAAACTCAAAAGGAGTCCTCATTACAACTATTATCACACTATTTCACGAGAATAGTGAGGACTACTAATGCTATCCTCTGGACCATTACTTACGTTCCCGACTCGTCCCATTATATGTTCTCATTTCACGAGAGAAACGGTGAAAGAAAGGGTGAGCTCAACTAGCCCGATGAAATATTATGACTAAGATAATGCGAATAAATTATCATTAGCCTTGAACAGATGTTAAGCGATAAAATACAATAGACAACCGGTTTAAGCGAAGCGGAATAAGCAATCCATTAAAAACAGTCAAGTAGAGAATAAAATCTACTATCTTTTAGGTTTTAAAAGGTTTTCATCAATTTTTATCATTTGAGACTCGACAATAAATAAACCACCACATATAATCATCCACGTACCACGGTCGAGGATTTTCATCAAATTATCAATGGTCAAATGACTATCTTAGAATCACCCACAGTCATAATCATACCAAAAACTATCCATCAACGCATTACACAGACCATTGAGGACTTTTGTCACATCATTTATATCAAGTCGTGATTATCTGAATGATCCTGGTCATAATCATACTAAGTTCATCTATGCTGCGTAAGCGAAGATAACATAATATAACATGAGGATGATGACAATGACATAGTAATTCATAAAACAAGTTCAAGAATTATTTAATCCATGAATTATTAACGTCCAAATTGTCGACGTGATCTTTGTTTACGTAGAGTAAAATTCAAGAATGATCGGAAGAATATTTCCATGAAAAGATATTGGATGAAACGAAATATCGAGGATATTCTACTAATTTCATGGAGTATAGAAGTAAAAGTTTTAACCATTTGGGTATAATAAAGAATGGAATAACAAAAGAAATCACCATGCATGCGGTACTTGCGCATAGGCGGAGTTATTCAACAGAATAATAATAACGGAACCGGTCGGGTGAAATTCACAAGCGGGATGTTCCAATGAGAATAATAAAGATGGAACCGGTCCGGTGTAAAACACACGAGATAGGATATTCAACGAGAATGATAAAAATTTAAACCGGTCGGTGTAAAACACACGAGCGGGGATGTTCAACAGAGAATAATAAAAAGCGGAACCGAATTCCGGTGTAAAACACCTGACGAGGATGTTCCAATGAGAATAATAGAAGAATGTCACCAAGTATAGGGTAAACCAGCATATCTGAGTTATTCCAATGAGAATAATAAGCAACGGAATAACATAAGGATTTCACCAAGTATAGGGTATCACAGCGTATCTGAGTTATGTATAGGGTATGCCACTTTTAAGAGTTATTCAACGAATAATAATGAATGGAATAACGAAGTTCTCTTCGAAGAAGAAAGAATAACACCCCCTCAAAGTAAAAAGAACTGAATATAGAAATAGTGAAGTAGCAGAATACTCTTCTTCTTTCTATAATTTTCTCTCTATAAACTTCTCTCTATAATTTCTCTCTCAGAGTTTGATGAATTAAATAAGAAAATAATGAAGGAATGAGCTTATTTATAGGAAAATGGAATGCATAGTAACTAATCCATAAGCGGTCCAGTTAATTTACTTTAATCGACGGTCCATATTTAAAGAAAAATCTTTTAAATAAAATATAATATATTCTATTTATATAAAACATTTTACTATGCAAACACTTTATGCAATCTTATGCAAAAACCTTATACAAAACACTATGCAATACTATGCATAATAAAATATAATATATTACTATTTATAGAATAACTTTAATAAAGTATTCTATTTTATATAAAAAGATGTTTACATTTTATTACGTTAATAATCTGAATAAAACAAAACTTCATTATCGCTATAATAATTCATATTATTAATCGACAATAATTGAGTCAAAGTAGTGACTTCTTACATAAACATAAATAATCAATCTGGTATGTCTTCTTATGCGACCACACGTATTCTTTGTACTTTTACTATCGAGTAGTTCAACAAGACCACGGTAAAACTTCCGCCGTTATTTCAATAAAATATTTTTGTCGTTTTCTCGATCCGAATGATAATTACATTATTAGGGTCCACCAATGATTGAGCCGTTATGCGAATATTGTGGCGCCCCCAAAATTAGGTATCGTCACCCATCTTGGGTCGCCACTTACATGGTACATAAATTCAAATCGACTTACTAATATAAGCGTAGGTATGCAATCGACATAAAGCGTGAGTTTGAATACAAATATTGTCTACTAGATATTATACAAACTCGAAAGGAGTCCTCATTACAACTATTATCACCTTATTTCACGGAATAGTGAGGACTACTAATCTTATCCTGCGGACCATTACTTCGTTCCTCGACTAAATCCCGGCTATGTTCTCATTTCACGAAGAAACGGTGAAAGAAAAGGTGAGCTCAACTAGCCCGATAAGAAATATTATGACTAAGATAATGCGAATAAATTATCATTAGCCTTCAGCAAAGATGTTAAACGATAAAATACAATGAAACAACCGGTTTAATCTGCTGACGGAATAAGCGATCCATTAAAAAGAGTCAAGTAGAGAATAAAGTCTACTATCTTTTAGGTTTTAAAAGGTTTTCATCAATTTTATCATTGAGACTCGACAATAAATAAACCACCACATATAATCATCCACAGCATACCACGGTCGAGGATTTTCATCAAATTATCAATGGTCGTGACTATACCGAATCACCCACGGTCATAATCATACCAAAACTATCCATCACTTTGCATTACACAGCCACCGAGGACTTTTGTCACATCATTTATATCAAGTCATGATTATCTTTAATGATCCTGAGTCATAATCATACTAAGTTCATCTATGCACGTAAGCCAAAGATAACATAATATAACATGAGGATGATGACAATGACATAGTAATTCAATAAAACAAGTTCAAGAATTATTTAATCCATGAATTATTAACGTCCAAATTGTCGATATGATCTTTGTTTAGTGAGAGTAAAATTCAAGAATGATCGGAAGAATATTTCCATGAAAAGATATTGGATGAAACGCAAATATCGAGGATATTCTACTAATTTCATGGAGTATAGAAGTCAAAGTTTTAACTAATTTGGGTATAATAAAGAATGGAATAACAAAAGAAATCACCATGCATGCGGTACTTGACAGACGAGTTATTCCAACGAGAATAATAATAACGGAACACGGTCGGTGAAATTCACAATCAAGCGGATGTTCCAACGAGAATAATAAAGATGGAACGGTCCGTGTAAAACACACGAGATAGGATATTCCAGCGAATGATAAAGGCGGAACCCGGTCCGGTGTAAAACACTGCGAACGAGGATGTTCCAACGAGAATAATAAAAAAGCGGAACGAATCGGTGTAAAACACACGCATGGATGTTCAACGAGAATAATAGAAGAATGTCACCAAGTATAGGGTAAACCAGCGTATCTGAGTTATTCAATGAGAATAATAAGCAACGGAATAACATAAGGATTTCACCAAGTATAGGGTATGCCACAGCGTATCACAGGAGTTATGTATAGGGTATGCCACTTTTACGAGTTATTCAATGTAATAATAATGAATGGAATAACGAAGTTCTCTTCGAAGAAAGAAATAACACCCCTTACTGCAGTAAAAGAAATGAATATAGAAATAGTGAAGTAGCGAATACTCTTCTTCTTTCTATAATTTTCTCTCTATAAAACTTCTCTATAATTTCTCTCTCAGAGAGTTTGATGAATTAAGTAAGAAAATAATGAAGGAATGAGCTTATTTATAGGAAAATGGAATGCATAGTAACTAATCCATGAATCGGTCCAGATTGATTTACTTTAATCGGACTATCCATATTTAAAAGAAAATCTTTTAAATAAAATATAATATATTCTATTTATATAAAAATATTTTACTATCTGAAACACTATGCAATATCTATGCTGAACAACTATGCAATCTTATGCGTAATAAAATATAATATATTCTATTTATAGAATAACTTTAATAAAGTATTCTATTTTATATAAAAAAGATGTTTACGTTTTATTACGTTAATAATACGAATAAAACAAAAGCGTCATTATCATTATAATAATTCATATTATTAATCGTGATAATTGAGTCAAACCGGAGCTTCTTACATAAACATCAATAATCGTACCGGTGTGCTACTTATGCACGACCACACGTATTCTTTTCTTTTACTACTGAAAGTAGTTCAGCGGTAACTACGGTAAAACTTCCGCCGTTATTTCAATAAAATATTTTTGTCGTTTTCTCGATCAAATGAATAATTTACATTATGGGGTCCACCAATGATTGAGCCGTTATACGAATATTGTGGCGCCCCCAAATTAGGTATCGTCACCCATCTTGGGTACGCCACTTACATGGTACGTAAATTCAAATCGACTTACTAATATAAGCATAGGTATGCAATACGGCGTAAAGCGTGAGTTTGAATCTGAAATATTGTCTACTAGATATTATACAAACTCGAAAAGGAGTCCTCATTACAACTATTATCACCTTATTTCACGAATAGTGAGGACTACTAATCTTATCCTCTGGACCATTACTTCGTTCCCAGGCTAAATCCCATTTATGTTCTCATTTCACGAAGAAAACGGTGAAAGAAAGGTGAGCTCAACTAGCCCGATGAAATATTATGACTAAGATAATGCGAGAATAAATTATCATTAGCCTTGACAATGTTAAGCGATAAAATCTGATAGACAACCGGTTTAAGCTGCGGTGAATAAGCGATCCATTAAAAGAGTCAGTAGAGAATAAAATCTATTATCTTTTAGGTTTTAAAAGGTTTTCATCAATTTTTATCGGCTTGAGACTCGACAATAAATAAACCACCACATATAATCATCCACATACCACGGTCGAGGATTTTCATCAAATTATCAATGGTCATGACTATCTTAAGAATCACCCCCGGTCATAATCATACCAAAACTATCCATCAATTGCATTCTGAAGACCCTTTGAGGACTTTTGTCACATCATTTATATCAGTCGTGATTATCTAGAATGATCCACAGTTATAATCATACTAAGTTCATCTATCTACACGTAAGCGAAGATAACATAATATAACATGAGGATGATGACAATGACATAGTAATTCAATAAAACAAGTTCAAAAATTATTTAATCCATGAATTATTAACGTCCAAATTGTCGACATGATCTTTGTTTACGTAGAGTAAAATTCAAGAATGATCGGAAGAATATTTCCATGAAAGATATTGGATGAAACGCAAATATCGAGGATATTCTACTAATTTCATGGAGTATAGAAGTAAAAGTTTTAACTTAATTGGGTATAATAAAGAATGGAATAACAAAAGAAATCACCGTGCAATGCGGTGCTTGCATAGGCAGGTTATTCAACGAGAATAATAATAACGGAACGGGTCGGTGAAATTCACACAAAGCGGGATGTTCAACGAGAATAATAAAGATGGAACCAGATCGGTGTAAAACACACGAATAGGATATTCAACGAGAATGATAAAAGGCGGAACCGGGTGTCCGGTGTAAAACACACGAGACGAGGATGTTCCAGCGAGAATAATAAAAAGCGGAACCGGTCGGTGTAAAACCTGATGAGACGGGATGTTCAAATAGAATAATAGAAGAATGTCACCAAGTATAGAAAACCGGCATATATCTGAGTTATTCAAGCGTAATAATAAGAATGGAATAACATAAGGATTTCACCAAGTATAGGGTATCTGGCGTATCTGAGTTATGTATAGGGTATACCACTTTTACGGTTATTCCAACGAGAATAATAATGAATGGAATAACGAAGTTCTCTTGAAGAAGAAAGAATAACACCCTACAGAGTAAAAGAAAATAATATAGAAATAGTGAAGTAGCGGAATACTCTTCTTCTTTCTATAATTTTCTCTCTAAACTTCTCTACTATAATTTCTCTCTCTGAGAGTTTGATGAATTAAGTAAGAAAATAATGAAGGAATGAGCTTATTTATAGGAAAATGGAATGCATAGTAATTAATCCATGAGCGGTCCAGATTGATTTACTTTAATCGGCGGTCCATATTTAAGAGAAAAATCTTTTAAATAAAATATAATATATTCTATTTATATAAAAATATTTTACTATCTGAAAACATTTATGCAATCTTATCTGAAAACATACAACACTTATGTATAATAAAATATAATATATTATTTATAGAATAACTTTAATAAAGTATTCTATTTTATATAAAAAGATGTTTACATTTTATTACGTTAATAATACGAATAAAACAAAAGCGTCATTATCGTTATAATAATTCATATTATTAATCGTGATAATGGAATCAAACTGGTGACTTCTCACATAAGCATCGATAATCGATCTGGTGTGCTTCTTATGCGACCACACGTATTCTTGTACTTTTACTCTTCTAGAGTAGTTCAACGATAACCACGGTAAAACTTCCATGAGTTATTTCAATAAAATACTTTTGTCGTTTTCTCGATCAAATGATAATTACATTATTGGGTCCTTTGATGATTGGTAGTTATGCGAATATTCCTGCTAAACCAAGATATTCCCAGACCAATCGAATATAATATAACCACTTGCATACTTTGCAAAATTTATAAATACTACCCACAACTATAATATTATCTCAAATTCACACTATAATATTAAAATTATTTTGACAAAATTTAAATCTTTATTGATAAAATCACGAGGTCTCACAATCTCCCTCCTTATGGAATTTAAGCCCTCGAAATTAGAGTGCGTACACGGTATGATAAAGAGGTGAGGATACCTTGAATACCTTTATCGTTGAAAATATTAAATTCATCTTTGCAATCCAGGCGAAGATATTCATAACAATTCATCTTTGCCTACATGCCAAGATATTTATTAACAATTCATCTTTTGCCTTCTGGGCCAAAGATATATAAGCTATAAAACCAATAATGTTGAGACTCGACAATAGTATCACAACCATGAATTATCCATACACTTTCTTGGCGAGGATATTAGTGTTTTCAATTCTGATCGTGATTATCTTAGAATAATCCTTGGTCATAATCATACCAAGTCTATCATCGATGCACTACGACGAAGATGACTTTTACCACATCCATGAATTAATATTTCATTCTTTGAGACTCGACTCGATAATTAATCCATATCATCGAATCATCCACCCTTACTACGGGCCGAGGATATTCATTAGTATCCGACCACGAATTATCCATACCTTGCTGGCGAAAGATAATCGTGTATTCATTAGTATCACGACCACAAATTATCCATTACACTACGACCCGAAGATAATCGTGTATTCATTAGTATCACGACCACAAATTATCCATGCACTACTGACGAAAGATAATCGTGTATTCATTAGTATCACGACCACAAATTATCCATACACTTCTGACGAAAGACAATCGTGTATTCATTAGTATCACGACCACAAATTATCCATGCACTTTGCTGACGAAGATAATTGTGTATTCAATTCTGATTATGATTATCTTATGAATAATCCGTGTCGGTAATAATCATACCAAGTCCATCTATATGCACTTCTGAATGAGATGACTTTCAACATAATATAAACATGAGGATAATGATATAAAGAATCAATCGAATGAGATAAAGGATAAATATTAAACATTTATAATATAATTTATCCGAGGATTCAAGAATATCCCCATGTTATCAATCACTAATAATCTCATAATCTAATAACATTAATATTATAATAATATTTTAATCACTTCTTAAATTTATAAACAATTTATCTCGATTGTTTACGCTTTACCATATAATGCATTTAATCATTCAAAAAATGCCATACTCATAAAATATCATCACCAATTATCAAATCCTCATCAAAAAAATATGCATATACTACTATATAGGATTCTCTGTGCCATAAAATCCTATTTTCAACTTTGTTACTTCACATAACATATTTAACTCATATATGTTAAGTAACTAAACTATTTTCATGAAAAATACCAAATTAGTCCCAAAATATTTCTTTTCTGGGATTTAGCATAATATAGTCCCATAATGAAAATATATTTTTCTCGAAATTTTAAAATTCATTTACTATTTTCAAAAATCAATTTCTAATTAATTCCTTAGAAATTAGCTACCTCAAGTTTAACTCCAAAAATTCCCAAATCTTGGCAGGATCTTACACATGTTAACGTGAGCTTCTAGTTTAAATTTCATGGTCATCGAGTTATAGAACTTTCCGGTTATAGCGTTTTTAAATCGGAAAAACCTAAATATTGAAATAGTCATAACTTGCTCATTTTAAGTCGAGAATGAGCTCATTTTGGACAGGAGATACTTTATACCATATAACTTCATGTCCCAAAAGGCCAGAATTTTCTCATAATTTAAGTGGCCAAAACAGCCCTTAAAGTTTCTGGACAGTAGCGTTTTTGGAAATTTACAGCTTTGGCCTCCTTTGCTAAAATCAGTCCACACAAAATCTACAACACCTTTTCCAGTAATTCTACTTGGATTAGTTAGGTAACTCATAGATCTAACTCTGAGACTTGACCACATTCAAAATTCAAAATATAATAGGAGATATGGTCAATTGAATTTCATGTTACGTTTTTCACCAAAATCGATTTTCAACTCTTTGTGATTTCTAAGAAACTTTCATGTTTTCACATAATAACCAACATAACTCATCATAACACTTACTAATACTTCATATACCCATGATTTTCATTAGTCCAATGCTTTTATTATGACTTTCATCATAAACCACGTAAAGCTATTCTTTTAGTTGAAGAAATATTTGAGGGTTTAAGAAATGGGTTTTTGTCTTTGAATCGATACAAAATTCGATTTCACACTCTAAGTAGGCTAAGAAGTCTTCATGAATACGCCAGAAATTTATTAATAATAGAAATATCATTCAAAAGCGTGACTCTCATCCAAGACTTGGATAGTACGTCACATTGATACCAATATGACTTCATCCCTTAACTTAGATAGCACCTCACAATGATACCTATAAACTTGCCATCTTCATTCACGACGTCGCCTCTGAAAATAAAGCTTTGGTGCATTCCACACAAGAAAGTCAACAACGAAAGGATCGGGCTCTTTACTTATGACTTGATATAACGATGATTAACTTTAGGATTTGGTTACTTTGAATTAATTATAACGAGTTGGTTAGGAATATGAAAGCTAACAACCTTACAAAAAGAATAATGAGTAGTTAATCAATCGTTTTCAAAATTACCTCAAAAGCAAATATTTTCAAAGAGATAAGATCGATCGTGAAAGTGTTTATTTGAATTAAACAAGATTTAAAAATAGTAAGCGATAGCGAAGGCTCCTCTTACTTGAAGTTTCAACGATAAGTCAAAGTTTAACTTCTTGAGTTAAATTTAAGCGTTGAGCATAAGAAAGAGATAAAATAATGGGTAGAACAGGTATCTAATAAGGTATAGACTTAGCATGAATTTATAATTAACTAACTTGCGTGCTAACCCGTTCGGGTTACCCACTTTTGAGAAGTCGCGAAAAATGCTCTTCCCAAAAACAACCAGACTTTGTTTTGTGTATATCGCTTTTTGGTGCCACTATCCCGGTGGACTTGACTTCACTATCTGACAAAATCGAGCTAAATGACCTTCTCTTCTTGAAATTTCCACTTCTATTATCTTTGCCGTGATTACCATAAAGTGGTTACCATTCTTAACATGATAATTTCCCCGATGGTTATCATTGTTACGATAGCCCGTTGCCACCGATATGATTATTATCGTGTTGTTGGTCGTTACCTTTTGTTTGAAATTTGAATCAACACTCTCATGTGCTTCATTGCTTATTCTCAACATTCTCGGATGCCATTTTCAAACAACTTTGCCACAAAATAAGGGTTAATTAACATATCACATATTATCCTATATACGGCCAGCCAATTAAATACCAAATAAATTTAGGTAGGTCATCTTAGCGAAGGAATTCCCGTCTCTCCCTCTAGTACTTATTCTCACATCTTAGCGAGGGATCGTATCCTAAGCTACGATACTGTTGTGGCGCCCCCCCAAAATTAGGTATCGTCACCCATCTTGGGTCGCCACTTACATGGTACATAAATTCAAATCTGACTTACTTATATATAGCGTGGGTATGCAATCGACATAAAGCTGTGATTTTGAATACAAATATTATCTACTAGATATTATCTGAACTCGAAAGGAGTCCTCATTACAACTATTATCACACTATTTCACGAATAGTGAGGACTACTAATCTTATCCTCGGACCATTACTTACGTTCCCAGAGCTAAATCCCGGCTATATTCTCATTTCTGAAGAAACGGTGAAAGAAAAGGTGAGCTCAACTAGCCCGATGAAATATTATGACTAAGATAATGCGAATAAATTATCATTAGCCTTGACGATGTTAAAAGCGATAAAATACATAGAACAACCGGTTTAAGCTGCGGCGAATAAGCGATCCATTAAAAGAGTCAAATAGAGAATAAAATCTACTATCTTTTAGGTTTTAAAGGTTTTCATCAATTTTTATCGTTGAGACTCGACAATAATAAACCACCACATCTAATCATCCACATACCACGGTCGAGGATTTTCATCAAATTATCAATGGTCATGACTATCTTAGAATCACCCCAGTCATAATCATACCAAAAACTATCCATCAACGCATTACAGACCCGAGAGGACTTTTGTCACATCATTTATATCAAGTCGTGATTATCTTAGAATGATCCTGGTCATAATCATACTAAGTTCATCTATGCCGTAAAGCGAAGATAACATAATATAACATGAGGATGATGACAATGACATAGTAATTCAATAAAACAAGTTCAAAATTATTTAATCCATGAATTATTAACGTCCAAATTGTCGACATGATCTTTGTTTAAGTAGAGTAAAATTCAATAATGATGGAAGAATATTTCCATGAAAGATCTTTGGATGAAACATGAAATATCGAGGATATTCTACTAATTTCATGGAGTATAGAAGTAAAAGTTTTAACCAATTTGGGTATAATAAAGAATGGAATAACAAAAGAAATCACCGTGCATGCGGTACTTAGCGCATAGACAGGTTATTCAATAGAATAATAATAACGGAACGGTCGGGTGAAATTCACCGCAAGCGGGATGTTCAACGAATAATAAAAGATGGAACCCGGATCCGGTGTAAAACACACGAGATAGGATATTCAACGGAATGATAAAAAGCGGAAACGAGGTCGGTGTAAAACATGCGAACGGGATGTTCCAACGGAATAATAATAAAAAGCGGAACCGGTCAGGTGTAAAACACACCTGACGGGATGTTCAACGAATAATAAAGAATGTCACCAAGTATAGAATAAACCAATTATGCGTATCTGAGAGTTATTCAGCGCAGAATAATAAGCGATGGAATAACATAAGGATTTCACAAGTATAGGGTATCTGCAGCGTATCTGAGGTTATGTATAGGGTATGCCACTTTTACGAGTTATTCAATAGAATAATAATGAATGGAATAACGAAGTTCTCTTCGAAGAAAATAATAACACCCACTATAGTAAAAAGAAAGCTGAATATAGAAGTAGTGAAGTAGCGGAATACTCTTCTTCTTTCTATTACTTTCTCTCTATAACTTCTCTCTATAATTTCTCTCTCTGAGAGTTTCAATGAATTAAATAAAAAAATAATGAAGGAATGAGCTTATTTATAGGAAAATGGAATGCATAGTAACTAATCCATGAGCGGTCAGATTGATTTACTTTAATCGGCGGTCCATATTTAAAGAAAAATCTTTTAAATAAAATATAATATATTCTATTTATATAAAAACATTTTACTATGCAAACACTTTATGCAATCTTATGCAAAACCTTTATACAAAAACCTTGCATACATATGTAATAAAATATAATATATTACATTTATAGAATAACTTTAATAAAGTATTACATTTTATATAAAAAGATGTTTACATTTTTATTACGTTAATAATACGAATAAAACAAAAGCGTCATTATCATTATAATAATTCATATTATTAATCGATGATAATGGAGTCAAATGCGTGACTTCTTCTTACATAAACATCGATAATCAATCTGGTAATGCTCTTATGCAACCCCACACGTATTCTTGTACTTTTACTCTTAAGTAGTTCAGCGATAACCACGGTAAAACTTCCGCGATTTATTTCAATAAAATATTTTTATCGTTTTCTCGATCCAAATGATAATTACATTAATGGGGTCCACCAATGATTGAGTAGTTATGCGAATATTCCTATTTAAGCAAGATATTCCACAGACCCGATCGAATATAATATAACCACTTGCATACTTTGAAAAATTTATAAATCTACCCATGACTATAATATTATCTTAAATTCACACCATAATATTAAAAAAAATATTTCAACAAAATTTAAATCTTTATTGATAAAATCTAGGGTCTCACATTATGCTAGATAAATATTTTATCATTAAAAGGGGGCTAATGGGAGGATAATAGATCTTGAAGAGTTCGAGAACCATAAAATCTATATAAGTCGAATAAGAGGAACACAGAGATAGACCTATTATACCAAAATGAAATAAATCTGCGGAATTGAATATGCAGAAGATACAGGAGGTATGGATTCATCGTAGATGATGTTGATGAAGTACACATCATGAAGATGATGATCCGAGTTACATTCGATGAGGTAAGACTTCTTGAGTGTGTACAAAAAAGTCGATTAGGAGGCGTGGTGAAATTTCTAGTATTATATGTTGATATACTACGAATAAGGAATGACATACCAATGCTACAATCGATAATGATAAAGTTGTCTAAACATAACCTCCATGAATGATTTGGGAAGAGTATCTTAATTGGGGATAAAATCTATATAGATAGATCTGACGGGATGCTCGACTTAACCCAGGATAAATATATTCATTTGATGCTAAAGTCGTTTAGCATGGCAAACTCAAAGAGATGTCTCATGGCGATGAGCTATGGAGTGTATCTCTCTAATAGTCCCCACAGACTCCACGAAAATAGAGGTCGCATGAGTGGCATCATGTATCTGATATGAAATGTCGAGACACGATGTTGATCCATCGTATTATGGAAAAGTTCACTATGAGTCAATGAAAATATCTTAAAGTGTTAACATTAAGGCACTAAGGATGTGAGACATACATGGTGGAGTGCGAATTAAAACTAGAGGGCTTTCTGACTCGAGTTTTTAGATGCAGACCGAGACGATGAAAATCCACTTTAAGGTAAAGTGTTACCTTGAGCATTGGTGCGATGAATTGGAAAGGTTCCAAACACTTCTGAGAGTTCTTTGGTTTAGTGATAAAGACAAAGTATATAGCTATAAATGAAATTGCAAGTTGATTGTTTGGATGATAAGTTCATTCTGAGAACTAGGAATAGTTCTAAGTCTCATCTTGGATCTAAACATGTGTTGTGGCACTTTCATTTGATTATTAGAATCATTGAAAGATGGGAAATCACTATAGAGATAGTGGACTCTCATGAACAACATTACATATCCATTAACTAAAGCTTATCCAACGGCGGGATAATCGTCACTTAGAGAAGAAGAGTATAAGATACAATGGCGATTGGCTTTAGTGCGAGTGGGAGATTGAAAGTAATATGCACACAAAGCGATCATGTTTGATGATAAAGCATAGACTTTGTAACAATCTTATTCATTTATTAATAAAAAGTATTAATTTATTAAAGGCTTTTAATTATCTACATGATCTTTGTTTTATAATATGTGATAAACCCATAGTTTTAAGCAATGCTTTTAGAATAATGATGATGATCATTCTAATGAGATCTAAATTCTTAGAAAGCTTAAAACTAAAATAGTTCCCAATCGTTGGATTACTAAATTGGGGATTAGTGAATCCAGGATAGATTGAGTACATCGTTGCTTTGCTTTCATTGGATGAGGATGATTGATCTCATGATCATTTGTGTGGAACACTTCAAAAAGCAAGTATGTAGGTCTTTATTAGAGAATAAGTTCAACGAGCGTGGCTCGCTAAGGAATACCTAATGGAGTTTTACTTGCTGTCGATAGGAATTCTGTAGTGATAGTAGTACAAGTAATCCTTGGACTTGAGATCATCATAGTATCTTGTGTATGATGAGTTATACTTTGACTTATTCCTTAAGACCCTTAGGGTATATCAAAGGGTATGCTTGGGTATAATAAGTTGTATATGGAGATAATGTATGATCGATAAAGAATCTACCACTTCTAATAAAGAAAAAATGTCTATGTGATTAGATAAATGACAACCCATTAGTCCTTGGCCAAGGCGAGAATGAAATTAGAAAGGAGTTTTAATTTGCTTTATTTGGAGTTGTGCGTTTAAGGATCGAAATACATATAATTAAATAAAATAAGTCTTGTGATAATTCCATGTCTTATATTTAATTAGGACATTGTATGGTGGAAGGATTGAATTGAGCGGTAACTATTTACTCAAAGGTTCTTTTATGATTAATGTTAAAATCTATATTATCGGAAAAGTCGTTGATCATTAGGGAGGCTTATCCTATTGTAGAATAAATATTATTTATTTAAATAAATTAATTGTTTAAATTATTTATTTAAATAAGATTAAATTGATTCTAATTGATTTATTCACAATAGGTTTAATATGGAGAACCTAAAGGGTCACACCATAAAAGAAGAATAATTATTTAAGAAGTTAATGGCATAATCGTAATAATATGTTAAGTATATTTAATTTAATCTATGGTGATAGAATAAATTAAATAGCTTAATATTATTATTTAATATTTTAGAAATATTAAATATAAATTAATAAGAGGAGTCTTATTAATATTATTACAATTATTATTATTTTAATTTCTAAAAGAGTTTAGGAATTAATTTAATATAAGTACTCTCATTTATTCCTAATAGGATTAGGAGGAAAATTAGTTAAAGGAGTTTAATTAATTATCCTAATAAGATTAGGGAGCTTAATTAATTAAAAGAATTTAATTAATTAAATAAAACCCAATTCACTTAATTGTTAAGGTGGGTTGCCCACATCTATAAATAAGAGGAGTCTTATTATGGGTGATGGGGGTTGTTGACTTTTACAACATCTGACATAATTCCAATTTATTGGAGAGTACCCTTTTCTATAGAGATGAAAACTAGGGTTGAGCGATACCCTCCTTCTTGAATCATTATTATTCCTTGGTGGATC